>DWAN01004648.1:0-11961 GCA_018230445.1 Heliconius hewitsoni | reverse complement strand
TCTTAACACTAAGTTCCCTCTGCCTACCCTGCTGTGTGCGGGATATAGCGTGAAGGTGATATTTGATATATTTGATAAATATATTAAAATTTAATTGCCACACAATTTGCTTTGTCAACAAGGTTCCAAATAAAAAAATGGTTCGTTAATATTTAACTGCAAACATTATGCACCCGTATTATCGCTATGGAACATGCTATGAACTGATAACCTGTGACAAATATGCATAATTATAATCCGATAAAATTCAAACGTAAATAACTGCCGAAATCAAATAAAATAAATTATTCAATGTTTTCTGTCGATATGTGAGTATTTTACAATTCAATATGAGTTTATTTATTCTATTTAGATAGTTTTACAGTTGTAAAATTTAAAAATATTAGTAATATACATAATATATTGCCATTTCACACAATATAACACATATAGCTTGGAACTCCATCTTGTCTTAATTTATAAATTAAATGCCTTTTTTAATTACGTTAATTCTTCTTTTATTTTTTTCAATTTAAACTTAATAAAAAAAATCGAATTCGAATCGATTCCACAACCATCGACCCAATTCAATGTATTCCAAATGTTTCACGTCAATCTAACTATTAAAATATCGAAATATAATATTGATCCATACAAATTTATAACCACCATTTAGACAAGTAAATATTATAATACATCACAACAATAAAATCAATAAATTGATATAAATTTGTCAATATAAATAAATTCCCATTTCACCCCCTGATTTTTGCCCTTCATAGTGAAAGAACATAAAAAATGTTACACAACTCACCATTGTCAGTATAAGATTACCAGCTTATAATAGTATAGTATAGAGGCAGACCCTACCAGGGCAGAGTATGCGGGTCTGTATTGTTGTACGCGGAATAATAATATTAAATTTTGATTATATTTATGCCGATTAGGGTAAGCCTGCTTGAGAATATCATCAATCTTTTTATATTTCAAATATTATATTTGATACATTTTATTCAAATTAAATACAAATTAATTTAGGGCCAGTCGTGGCGCAGCGGCACGAAGTGTGACTGCAAAATCTACTGGTTGTGGGTTCGATCCCCACTCGAGAAGATGAAATATTTACTTAAAATTATATTTTCATTTCTTTGCTCTGGTGTTGAGGCAAAGCGCGGCATTCAGTGCTGCCGCTCAATACGCAATGCCTCCAGATTTAGAAAATGGGGAAGAGAAGTGTCCTAATGGGAACGGAGTATCTTAACACTAGATTCCCAGATTCCCTTTGCCTATGCTGCGATAAAAACTTGTTAATACTTTTATAAAACTAAAAAACTTGGCATCTAGCCGTCCGTTCATGACAATAGATTTTCTTTTAATAATAATCTAACAACTAAAATCACAATTATTATTATTAGATAAATAAGATATTTATAAGAATCTCTATAACATACGTACCAATACCAAGATATCCTAATTTCATATTCAACACATGTATGCACATATTTCGAAGTTAGTAACTCCTCGCTTCTTCGAAGTCGGTAAAAAGCGGGTAATTTATCGGAAGCCCCTCAAGGACGTGTTCCGGTTTCGAAGCCGCCCACTGCTATGGCTTCCTCTGGTAACTAACTTATAGTCAGCAAATTTTTAACGACTGTGCGAAAGGAGCTCGTTAACCATAGCAATATATAGAGAAATGATACGAAGATAGATAAATATGTATTAAATGCTACTTTTTTATCGAAAGACATTTTTAATATATATTAATGTATATTAAAAACACACACACACACACATTTTTAATATACATTACAAAATAACATTTTAAATAACTATATAATTTAATTTATATATTAACTATATTACGCGGTTAAAAAGTTTTGATTGTAATAAATAAAAATCACTGGTCGAATTATGTGAAACAATATGTACTGAAAAAAATGCTTAAACGGTTTCTAAAAATAGCCAAAATGATTGGTTTAATTTCCTAGATTATGTTAAATTCGTGTCAATGATGGAAATTAAAAATAAAATAAAAATGCTTAAGAAATAGAAAGAATAAGAAAACAAAATTAAATTGCCCATACACTTGCAGTTTACGACACCAATTTATATAGGTACGTAAAAGTAAATTAAGCAAAGGAAAACAGCTTAAAAGTTCCAAACAATTTAACAATGGACAGATGTTGTATTGTTAACATTTGCCGTCTATTAAATATATTGAATGTTGTTACATCAATTACTTTACAAATTTTATTTTATTTATAATCAATTGATTTAGATTTTATTATTGGAGATCACTCGTGGCAGGGGCACAAAGTGTGACTGTAAGCGCGACAGGTTGTAGGTTCGATTTCCACTCGAGGACATAATATAAAAATTATTTAATATTTTTTCGCAAGGCAAGACGTGGCCCACGGGCAGCAACTGTGCCTGAAAACGTGAATGGTTGTGGGTTCAATCCCCAGTCGTGGCAATGAAATATTACCATTTTTTCGCTCAGTAGTGTCGTGTCGTGGCAAAGCACGGCGTTGATTGTGAAAAGAAAAATGGCGAAGGAAGTGTCTTATCACTAGGTTTCCTCTACCTACCCTGCTATATGGGATATAGCGTGGAGCCGATTTATTTTAACAATTGATTAATCTGACAACTAATAGTCGGACGATTGACGGAATGATTTGTAAAACGTGCCTTAATTTTGAATTTGGCGACGCGCCCGTTGTTCCCGTTGCTGGTTCACACTAACACAATCAATTTGGCTTTAAACAGCTTATTGTCAGCCCATTCGATCGTCGTGTACAGATTGTGCCAGCATTTTATTTAATATAATCATATTAAATAAATAATGCCATGCTAGTAGAATAAAATCAACATCATAATTTATTAAGTAAGAACTAAGCGTGGGTTCTGTTTACTTGTATAAAAACTCTATAATAAATATCAATATCGACGAATTTTCTGTTATTAAAAACATAACAATATTGGAAATCCTGAAAAATATATCAATTTATTACTAATAATTATTTATTTATATACCTTTTATTCGCTAAAGAGCATTCTCTTCAACATTCCAGCCATTATTGTCACGTGTGATAATAAATGTGTGTACAGAAGTTAGTTAATATACATTAGTTTAGTTAGTTATGATACACATGTAAATTTATATCTTATAAATATATTAATATATTAATATATAACCGATATCCTAAATAAAAACATTGCGTGTTGAGTGGCGGAAATGAACGCCGCTCTTTGACTCGACACCAGAGCGAAGAAATGATAATATAAATTTAAACAAATATTTCATTTTTCGAGTGGGGATCGAACCCACAACCGTCACGTTACAGTCACACCCTCGTGCCCCTGCCACGAGTGATCTCCAATAATAAAATCTAAATCAATTGATTATAAATAAAATAAAATTTGTAAAGTAATTGATGTAACAACATTCAATATATTTAATACACCTTTTACATTTTAAGTGTCAAATCAATTAATTTCAATTTAAAAATAATATACAAATAACTTAAATAACATTATAACAAAATGATATTAAACAACAACATAATTATTTCTACTAAATTCAGCAATAAAAAAAAACCATAATATATATTAAATGATACCAATAAAGCTAAAAAGGAACCCAATTCTGATAATCAGCTTAACGTGCTCAAATTTTTGTTTCCTTAAACCATTACAAGTTTTAAAAAAATTGAGTAAAAAGAAAACCGTAACGTAATACATAACAAGAAGAGGTCTGTCGTTGCACAGAAGCGCAAGCGTGTGGCGGTAGGTGCGACAGATTGTGAGTTCGATCACCACTCGATTAAATAAAATATTTAATATTTACATTTCTTCGCTCTGGTGTCAAAGCGAAGTGCCACCACTCAACACGCCACGCTTTCTGAATTCGGCGAAAAATCGGGAACGGAGTGTCTTAACACTAAGCTCCCTCTGCCCACCCTGCCGTGTGCGGGATACAGCGTGAAACTAAAAAATAATCTTTACAAAGTGCTGATATGATCAGCTTACTTAAAAATGCTATAAAAGACGAAGACGAAGAAAGAGTTTATCATTAAGCTTATATCAAATGCAGCCGTGCGTCGTCACGAACCGCCGGCGAATCAAAGGAGCGTTTGATGCAAGGAATTCTTACATGGTGGTCTGACATTTACTCCTAATCTATTCTATACCGCACATTACGATGTTAAGTTACGTTCTATGAGAAATTTAATATGTCAGAACTCTTTGTGTGTAGAATTGAATTAAATATTTTAGAACTAAGTGGTGATAAGTTAAATTTACCTGATTATGTGGTAGTGAGGATGACATTATTTGATTAAATATGGTGTTTTCATTTCTAATCCCGTTTGGAAAATATTCGTTACCTTTTGTTTAGCTTCACGCTGTACCTCGCACAGAGCAGAGCAGGCAGAGGGAACCTAGGAACCCAATTTTAAGACACTCCGCTCCCATTACGAGACTTCCGTTACCCAATTTTTGTCGAATTTACGAGGCATTGTGTGTTGAGTGGCGCATGAGTATGAGTGAACTCAACGCCGCGCTTTGCCTAGTTACCAGAGCAAGGAAAATGAAAATATTAAATATTTAATTTCCTCGAGTGATTATCGTGTAAGTAGGTTAAAGCAGGGTTTCATTAATATTTGATTAGCATTTAATAAGCTTAAGGAGTAGTTCGTATGTTGTCATTTATTTGAAGACGTTGAACTAGATAATTGCTTTTTGTTTAAATTACAACAATATACTTCAGAAAGCCTGTCGTGGGGCTTAAATATTTTAATTTCTTCGCTTTGGTGTCGAGGCAAAGCACGGCGTATACGAAAAGTGGAGAGCAGAGAGTCTAAATACCAGGCTACATAGTAACGATTTTTTTAATAGTTTAGTTACGAATAATGTTATTTTTCCCAGTATTCGGCTTATATTTAATATTCAAAACTCTCCATTATTTTGTGTAATTACATAAATCGCAGAATCGAACTCACAAATAACACAGTCAGGCCCTTCCCAACTATATAGTGCACTATATAGATAAAAATATATTGTTTTTACAAATAATAACTTAGTAAAAACAATGACCCCTTTACAAAGTAAGTTTGCCAAATTGCCCAAAGGGCCGGAAGGTTTAGTCACGGCTGAGAGCACGCGAACTACCGAAGTAAAGCTTTACTGGCCCGTATGACGCATTTTAAAGTAAATTATTGAATATTTAACTAATAGCGAAAAAACAATATAATGTAAATACCGGTAGTACTTTCTTTTCTCTTCTTTTCAGCTTCACGCTGTATACCGCACAGTGCACGGTAGGCAGAGGAAACCTTGTGTTGAGACATTCTATTCTTCAGTTTCTGCTGAATTCTAGATTCAAATTTGCCTCGATACTAGAAAGAAGAAATGAAAATATTAAATATTTCATTTCCTCGAATGGGAATCGAATTCACAACCTGTTGTGTTCACAGTATGTTACAGCTTAGTTGTTTAAAGCGTCTCAGTAATCAGTATGCGATCTAAGAAGATAGCTGTTGAAATCTTTTTTTTTTTTTCATCGCTGCTTTTTAAAATCGGTGATGCTAATTAAGATTAGATAAAATATTTTAATTACATCGGTAATTTGAGTGACAAATAAAAATATCGCGAATAACTCTAATAGATATTAAAAATTTCATTGTAATTTTAGTATCTTTTAATAATGTGTTGAACTATTTTTAATAAAATTATATATAAAAAACGTATTTCTAATGGAACTGATTCTATTCTACTCTGATTTAATGACTTCTTTGGAATTTTGATTGACATATTATTCATTTAAATAGATTTTTTGTTTGTCTAGAATTTGTTATTTTGAACATTTATTTTATTAATATACTTGACGCAGTTGTATGAAACGTGGCACAGGGGCACAAAGTCCATATGACTATAAGCGCAATTTGGTATCGAGGCAAAGTTGATTTCCACTATTCATTGGATTGTCTCATACGCATTGTCTCCAAAATTAGGCTGAAAATGGGGAACGCAGTATCTCAATACTAGATTCCCTATGTCTACCCTGCTGCGTGCGGGATACATTGGTTTTATATTTATCACTTTATTTATTTTCAAGTAGTAAAGATTTCTATTCAAAAGCTGCATAAAAATATGAATAAAATTTAAACCCTTCTTGAATATAAATAGAAACTACTAAATTGAAATAAAGTTATAAAAAGAAATACTAAAATCACCAGTTTACTAAAAGAAATCCAGCTTTTGAATCGAAATCTTCAAGAGTGTGCTCTTAGGGAACACATTTTCGCTGTAATGAGAAGAACCTTTGTGATTTCGTGAAATCCCTTAACCCTTTGCAAGTTTAGTGTAGACTTGTTTGAAAATAAGCGCTATTCAGTGACGTGTTTTGCAACGTTACGTAGTTTCAATTTTTTGTCAGTTTCACACTGTATCCCGCATATAGCGGGATAGGCAAAAGGGAACCTAGTGTTAAGACATTCCACTGCCCATTTTGTGGAGGAATTCTAGAGGCATTGCGTAGTAAATGGAACTCAATGTAGCATTTTGTCTCGACAGAAGGGCAAAAAACAAATATTTTTAATATTATGTAAATATTTTACTTCCCCGAGTGGGAAGCGAACCTACAACCTGTTGCGTTTATAGTCACGGAGGCGTAATATAGGCAATAATTGATTAGAAAATTGATTAGGGAGGCATCGATTCTCACTCGTGGGAATGTAATATTTAACATTTTCATTTCCTCGCTCTGGTAACCGCAACTCAAGACGCAATGCCTCGAAAATCCGTGTCTAATTAAAAACGGAGAATAGACTGTGGACACTCTTCAACTCGTAGACTTACTGCTGCCTCCTCTGCCATCTGCGAGATACAGCGTGAAGCTTAAAAAAAATACATTAATAAAATTAACTTATCTCGTTTATACGAAGTCTTCATTAAAACTAGTCACGTGCTTACTACATAACGCTTGAAAAATGTCTTAATTAGTGTAACAATATAAATCCTCACTCCGTAAAAAACAAATATAAAAGAACTCCCGTAAAAAATACTTACTTAATAATTTTATAATATTGGACTTTTCAAACATTTTCTTATAACTTTGAATATTTATAATGTATTTATATTTTTTTACATGCCTTTTTCTTTGAGTTATATTTTAAGGAAACTCGCTATGGTTATACGTGTATTAAAATATAAGAAAAGGCGATAGGATAAAGCCGTCGAGTTGTAATTAAAAATATTTCATCAATTTAATGAGGCCATCGAGGTGCAGCGACACAGCGTTTTACAATAAACGTGACGGTTTTTATTTCGATACTCACTCGGTCTAAATATGAATGAATAAAATATTTCTTTTTCTTGCTTTGGTAACAAGAAAAAGCGGCGTTAAGTTTCACCATTCAACACGCAATGTCTCGAAAATGCTTGCTTTATGCAGAAGCTAAAATGTATTCAAATAATATTTAAATCGGTTACTGATAAATATAGTGTTGGAGGTTATTATTTAAGTTTGTACATTAATTTAAGATTCTACATTAAATTTTTAAGTCTAGTTTGGAACTAAATAAGGGGATAAAAATTTTGCTATTCTTAATTTAAAAAATCTGCAAGAATTCACACACAACTATATTATAAAAATACCTATACATTTAACATAACGAAAATAGAAACAATAGTATATACATATATGCAACTTCTCCGACACACTATACACACAGTGTCTCACTAACATTCGTCCATCAATTTAATTTTCCTTTGGACTTTTTCAAAGGAGAGATAACAGGAAAAACATTTTTCGAGCTCTAATAAATCTTTTAAGAGCCAAAGGATAGATTCCACGCGGTACTCACTAGAAAGGCTTCATAGCGTTCCGGTTTTACTTTTACTTTTTATTGGAAATGCCTAAAAGCTGGTATGCCTTTAAGATAACAAGAGAAAAATCAAATTATGACCGTATATATGCACATCTTTGGGTAAATTAATTTTGTTTTAAATACATAGTAGAATTATTATTTGTATTTGATTTAACAATGCTTTAATTTAATATATATTTTCGATTTGAAAGTCAAACATAACAATATCTAAATTGGAAAAGCTTCAAAATAGTATAACTTTTTATTATGCATAGTAATTTTTCAAAAATAGAACATACAAAATATACCTAAGTTAAACATAGGTGTTGTAAATATATTGAGAACTATTTAACGTTTATTCATGTTGTAAATAATTGTTTGTTGTTAAATTTAATAATTAATAGTTAATCAGTACCTAATTTCTTTTTCCTTCTCCACTTCTCTACATTTTATATACTTAAAGACAGCGTCATAGATGACGAAACTTGTCACCATAATTTCTTATCAAACTTTTGGTGATATAACTATTGAAAATGTAAGCTACATCCTCAGATTCACAGTGAATATTAAATTAAATAATTTGTATAATACATAATATACAATACATAATTTTTTTTCATGAAAACCGCAGGTCTTTGTATGGCGCGAGCTACTATTTTTAATCTTTATTGCGTTGTCGTTCAATTTTTTATTTTTATTTTATATTGTATAAGACTCTTTGTTACTAAGTAATTTTAAACATAAAAGTACTTTACTATGAAATAAATGGGAAAAATATAATCAGTTCTTAACTTAATATTTTTGAACAAATCTTGATAACTTACATTTCCCTAATGTCGTATTGAATGAAAGGTATTTAGAATTTATGTAGCGAATATAAAAAAACGCCGTTAATATTACAGAGAGAGAGAGAATTAATGGGAAAAATAAAGTATCAAAATATATAAACAGGAAGTTATACGGCTTTGTGGTGTATTGGAGACGTATCTGATGTTATTATTGAGTTTCTGATATTGGCAAAATATTAACATATAGGATAAATTATAATATTAATTTCTTTACGTATTTTCTTATTTTTAATAGATTTTTTTAATTGAATTATTAATAAATTGTTAAAAAAAATCTCTTTTTGTTTATTTTTTTTTTAACTTCACACTGTATTCTGCACATAGCAGGGTCGATAGGAAACCTAGTGCTAAGACACTCCGTTCTCAACTTTTCGCGAAATCTGGAGACATTGAGTGTTGAGTGGCGTAACTCAACGCCAACTCATAATATGCAATGTTCACGGATGTTACTGATTTAACACTATGCCTTAGGAATGTTAACGTAAAAAGAATAATATGCGGAAGAGGAAACCAAAGTTTCTACGGAAGAGTTACTTATGTAATACTATTCTTATTAATGACTCTTTGTACTTTTTTTTATAAATATTAGTTATATTTCTTACAAAATTTTGAACTGAAAATATTTTTTTTATATGGTTTTAGATTCTTTACTCACTACACGCATTTTGAAAAGACACAAACAGGCAATATCACAGTGTTTTTTTAATACTAAACAAAAGTTGATAAACACAAAAAGTAGAATTTTTCAGTTACAACATTTTCCATTGAAGCCAGTTGTGACGCAGGGTCACAAAGTGTGATTGTAAAATCAACTAGTTGTGGGTTCAATTCCCACTCGAGGACATGAAATATTTATTTACATTTATATTTACATTCCGTCTCTGGTGTCGAGGTAAAGCAAGGCTTTGAGCTCGGCCACTCAACACGCAATGCCTCCAGAACTCGGTGGTAAGTGGAGATCGGAGTGTCTTAACACTAGGTTCCCCCTTCCGATCTCGCTGTGTGCGGGATACAGCGTGAAGCTGATTTATTTTATTTCCATCATTTTCCTATGAGAGCACCAATATTATACCTAAGTAAAGCACCTGCACACATCACTGTGGCAATTTTATAACTCAATTAAATTAATATGACATTTTGGTGACTGATGACTTTTCAAAATTTAATTATTACAACAAATTATTTTCATATTAAGCTAATCAAAACATAATATACATTGAATTCGTTTTATATATTCGTTTTAGATACACAACTATATTAAAAAAAAAACATTTTAAATTTCACATATTACAGTCGTTACTTTAGTATTTGAAATTAAAAATCACAGAAACACTGAAGCAATCTACCATTCCGTATTTACTGGTACATAACTCCACAAAAGTCGTTTCATTCAACGAAGCCAAACCATTTGATTGCTTTTGAAGAAATAAGAAATGCTATATATTATCGGTCTACGATTTTTAGTACGTGGTTACTATTATGTTAAAAGTAAATTTATATTTTAAAATCTAAATAGATCTTGTTTTAGATAATTCAGAAGTACACAGAGAAAACAACACAAAAAAAACATTACGTATCAATTGAGAGCGGAACTGAATGCCGCAATTTGTCTTATCAGAGCGGTGAAATGAAAATAATTTATTTACTCTAGTGAAAAGATTGAACCCAAAACCTTATACATAGAGCATACATTTTGTTTTATACTACATCGCGATGGACCATATATAAGAGGTTATGATAAATTTATATTTTATAAGAATAATAAAACATACCGAAATATTTTTAATAGTAACCTCCACATTTTCCTCTCAAATAAACTGTTAGGTCATCAATTTCATTTTAAAAAAAATACATTTTTATAATATTAGTGTATTCAAAACATATATTACATTCAAAAGGAACTGTCTGAACGTTATTACCATTTGAAGAACGCATGGTAAATGTAAATTCTCTTTGCGATTTGTTGACTTGATGCTTATTCGGGTACTCAAAGCCATATAAGAGGATAGAATTTATTTTAAGACGAATTTTCTCTGAGGAAATACTTTAAAGAGCGAAAGTTTGAACATTGCGAAATAAATTTTGTATTTTTTTCTATAAAATTATTGCGATGTTTTTTTCGTGTTTTTGTTTAAAAATTTATGCTTACTCTTGATAGTGATGAAATAATCTCGAAAACATGGTCTTTATATTTATTTTCGTATATTTCCGTTTTATAACTGATATGCGACATTCATATTGACATTTTATTCGTTAATTAATAGATAATTAATGTTCATATATAAATCATAATTTAATTTATAAATATAACATTTTTTGATGATTTCTTAGTAATAAAAAGGCGCATTTGTGTTATTGTATTATCAATACTACTAAAAATGGAGAGGTGATGACAACATTATTAGTTAGCTTGACGAGTTGCACAAAGCAATATAGTTAGAGAGAATGTAGCATCAAAAAAGTCTGTTCTTCCGTTTCCATATGAACTCGGGACAGTGTCTATTGAGTGGCGGAACTCAACGCCGCGATGTGTTTTACCGCAGGGAAATAAAAAAAAATCACTGTTTGAGACATCGCGTTTATAATCGTACAATCAACATTGCTATTGGAAATTATGAATTTATTTCTAAAATATTAATGTATTTCCCAAAATTAAAAATACATGAGTAAAAATAACCAAACGTACTCGTATGTCCGCAAGACCCCAGTAGCGCACAATAGCGTTAGATGATTGGTTTTGCAAAATTAATCAGTTCTTGCGTAGGGGTGTCCATATGATGTTTATGTATTCTCATACAATAGAAGTAAAAATGAAATAATTCCTATGTATATACTTAGTAAAATTAGGAAATATATAATGAGTAAAAAGAAAACGCTTATTTTTTTCAAGGTATGTCCTTTATATTTAGTGAGAATGAAGCCCCCTGAAGATAGGTTTTCTGAACTTTTGCGCGTGTACAATACTCAGTAAATAATCAAAAGTAGGAAAAAATCTTGATATTAAATCTACATTGAACTTCTCTTTATTCGAGATGATAATAAAATAAATTATTGTATACATTACATAAGAGTTTTTTTTTTAAATAGAAAGAAAAGTTCCATCGTCATGGCGCAAAACAAGCAATGCAGCACCCATTGCCATATAAGATACATACATAAAAAATAAAGAAAAAAATCAGCTTCACGCTGTACTCCGCATAGACACTTACCCCGTTAAGACACTCCGTTCCCCACTTTCCGCCGAATTCTGGAGGCATTGCGTGTTG
>DWAN01004647.1:0-11961 GCA_018230445.1 Heliconius hewitsoni | reverse complement strand
CCCTCTGCCTACCCTGCTGTGTGCGGGATACAGCGTGAAGCTGTTTTTTTTTTATTTCTCATATGGTTGAGGTACGCGACTAAAAATATTTTTAAAAAATTAATTATATTTCATAATGTTGTTTAACTTTGTTAATGCCCAACTAAATTGGAACATCAATATTTTTAACTGTGTTTAAATAAAACTAAATGTTAAATTAAAGACCGTCATAGCGCAGTAGTTCTGCGTCCGACGGTAAAGATCGATTTCCATTCTGGCAAAACGCGGCGTTTAGTTGTTAAGTCGCCTCTAAACTCTGTGTGCTATAGCTTATAAAATTGAACGTAACTCGGGGAAGAGAGTGCCTTGATACTAGATTCCCGTTAACTATATTTGGAAATGTATGAAGCTGAAAATATATAATAAAAAATAAATAGAAATTTAAGTGACTATCACGATAAGCTACGTATCACATAAAACAAAAGACTAAATATAGTACGTTTCCACCTAACGTTCATGTGTTTATGTTTGTTGTATTCATGTGCTTAGAGCTATTGAAATGTTGAGTTGAATTATATAATACGCACTCTAATGGATTCTGTTTATTCAGTGATCATTAAGAAAAACAAAAAATAGTTCGATATCAACAAATATGCTCTTGATTAGCCATTTGAGCGCTTGGACGACTACCAAGAAGCGCGGGTTCAAATCCCGCTACGCTCAAATTAATATAAGTTTTCTTAATAAATATTTTATTTAATACGTAAAATAAAATAAATAAATCAGCTTCACGCTGTATCCCGCACACTGCAGGGTAAGTAGAGGGAACGTAGTGAAAGACACTCCGTTCCCCACTTTCGGTTCGGTTTACAGTCACACTTTGTGCCGCTGCGCCACGACCGGCCTCAATTTAGAGATATTTAATACGTATGGAGAAATATTTTTAAAATGGTAATAATAATTTGAATAATATAAAACACTTAAATTGAAGAACAAGTAAAAGGTTGTTTTGTTTTATTTGTTGACAAACAAACAACCTTTTAACAGTTTTTAAGTTGTTTTTATTTTATTATGACAACGCGGGCGAAGCCACAAAAAAAAAAGATAAAAGACCAGTTAGTTCGTAAATAATTATTATGCATAATAACACACGTTAGTCAATAAATAAATTCTGCCTCACACAAACACATATATTTTAAAAGTTTTAAATTTGATTAATTATTATTGCCCGACCGACCGACGACCGATATTTTCACATTTCCTACCTACTTCTGTTGAAATATTTTTAAAAACGGCTGACCTCGATACAGTTCAAGAGCAAAATAATGTATGGGTATTTATAAATTGCGTTACTTTTAACTTCCTGACTACAACGCATCTGGTGTTTTGACAACACATTCTTTACACAAACATTTCAGGATTTGGCTACTTGATCTACTCGTATCTACAACACCTTTTAATATAACTATTTTGTTTTTTTATAGTTTCACGTTTTACCCCTTACACAGGAAGAGGGAACCTAATGTTAAGACATATTTCCCTCTTTTCGCCGAATTTGTTGAGGCATTGCGTGTTGATTGGCGGAATTCAACGCCGGGCTTTTGTCTTGGTGAAAAAAAAAAAACAAACAAACTTCAGTTTTATAATATGCACCTATTAGTATAGATCAGTGATTCTCATCCACTGTGCCGCTGTGCCGCACACAAAAGTGCCTTTTGTGTGCCGCCCAATTTTGCAAATATATTAAAAATTTATCATAAACTATTTATGCAGTGTATTGTAATAAATAAATAATTTATATCTTTTTCTTTGTGTGCCGCCAAATTTTGAAATCGTTAAAAATGTGCCGCAACAAAAAAAAGGTTGAGAATCACTGGTATAGATAGATAGATTAATTTTATATTTTTCAATTAAGGCAATGATTTAAAAATATGTAATAAGACAGTAGTTTTATTTTGGTCTGTTTAGGTTTAGAAAGAAATGTTTCCGGTTCTTACATTCATTGAATATACGTCCACGACATAAAAACTTCAATCAAATTAGCGACGTACTAATTTACTATGTTTTATTTTTATTATTAACTTTTTCTGCCATCTCTCTCGTTATATTTATGATTAATATAACATTTGGCCTAGAATTTGTGTAGCTTATTAAAAATAACAAGACAAAATTATATGTGTAGGAAGCATAATTTTTATTTATTACCAAAAATTTATGATGTAAAACCTCATAAATTTTTGGTAATATAACAATTTTTTATTTTGCAAATGTTACTTTTATTTAAAACACAAGAAAACGTTGAATATTTGTACACGATAGTTTAGTTTGTCCACTTTTCAGACAAAATTAAATATAAATAATTGCCTTCCGAGTTAGGCTCAAATTCACTACCATCACGTGCACAATTAAATGGCCGATAGTTAGAAATATATCTACAGTACTTTCAATGTTTACCACGAGCACCTTTCATTCATTTTTGAGACATTGCGTGTTGATCGTCGGAACTCAAAACCGCGCTTTGTCTACCAGAGCGGAGAAATAAATATTATTTAAAATGGAATCATCGTATTTACAGCCAGATGCTGTCCCACTACGACACGACGTCCTGAAACAAGAAAAATATCTATATTTAATTAATTTTCAAACTATATATTTTTTTCAGTATTCGTCCTCTGCTGGTCTCCATACATAGTGTTCGATCTTCTCCAAGTGTACAATCAAATACCGACAACTCAAACGAATATGGCGATCGCTACCTTCATACAGAGCTTAGCGTCACTAAATTCAGCTGCCAACCCATTGATATGTTGCATGTTTTCACCACACATTTATACAAGCTTAAGGTAAGAATTTGTATTTTTAAAATAAATATTATTATTATATATTGTAACAATATGTTTTTTTAATGAATATTGTAAGTTTTTTGCTTTGCAAAGCCAATATAACTTTTAGATTAATATAGTTACTCCTAAAATGTTGGATAATTCAATTATTGACATATATAATGATATTATAAGTTTCTTCTATGAAGATAAAAACAGTTACGAAAGGCCTTGTCGTACATATTTTTGGGATACTTCCCCTATAAAATATTTAAAAATATATAAAACCTATGTTATTTTGAATTCTAAATGTACATTTAAAATAATCTACAACTCATCAAAACTTATACCTATCAAACGATATAGCAATGCATTAAATACAGATAAAAAATGCCACGTAATACAAACACGCGTCTCTTTTATCTTTTCTAGAAAAGTTATACGTAATATCATCAGTTACAAATAATATCTTTTCTAGAATAATTGTGGAGAGAGTGCAATTGGAGATATTGGGGAAAACAGAGGGGAAGCAAATCATTAGATAGGCAGGTTTTTTTAAATATACTCGTAAATGTGCAAAATCTTAAACAGTACTAACCCTGAGTCCACACTTGCCTTTTAATCGGCTTCAATGCTAACAAGAGTTCAATTACTTATAATATTTCAAATTTCAACCGTATGGCATTTATATGTTTAAAGCGTCTCTAATTACTGCTGCTTAAATATTTTTATTGATGATATTGGGTTAATAATTCAGACGAATAAATTGTATGTACTGTGAACTACATAGTTTTTTTTATGGTTATGGTTAACTGTTTTTGGAAGACGATACTTTTGTTACATTTTTCGAAATTATATAAAAAAAAATTCAATGTCCAAAACCTGCTACGTTCGAGATTTTTATAGGTTCTTCTTTTAAAAAAGTATTTTTCTTCCCTAATTGTGATGTAACGTTTTATAAATGTTAAAAACAGCCATATTCTTTGAATACAATATAAAACGCAGGTTCTGAACAATTTTATTTAACAAATTAAAAAGAATATATCATTATCTATGTTATTGGTATGATTGGTAACTACTTATTTCAGTAAATATCAAATTGAATTAACTGCAAAATATTAAAGCTAAAACCATAATAATATAAATATTTATTTATTACATTTCAGACGCATCCCACCATTTCGCTGGCTCTGGTGCGGTAGGAAGCGACGGCGCCACGTCCGCGGCACAGTACGTTCCCGTTCAGATTCTACCGCTAATTCCGATTTATTGAGCTCTACCCACGCGAGGCGGTCACACTCTATAGCTACAGTATGTTATTTAAATACTAGTAATTATTTTATGTTTCATCACTTTTAGAATAAGCAAACTACAAAAAAGTATAAAGAAAATATTTGTAAATGTAACCCTTAAATGCTATGTGTAATTGTTTTTCAAAAATTTTGGACCTCCCAAAAACTTAAATGTTTTTGGATTGTAGGTCAACAGGAAGCACAAAATATAAGACTTGACAAATTTAGGTTTGTAGACACATGCACTCAATAGTATGAAATTAAAAAAAAATCAAATCAGCTTCACGCTTTACGAAGGGCTCTTGGACGGTTTCCAAGAGGCGTGGACTCAAATCCTGCTACGTTCAAATTTTTATACGTTTTCTTAATAAGTATTTTTCTTTCGTAAGTATGGTAAAAATGTTTAAAAATATTTAAAAAATAATATTATCTCTTGTCAAACTTTGGGTAGCGGAAATTTGCAAAACTTGTCCTACAGAGATACCAACAACCATAAGTTGTCACAAGCGTATAAGAATTTCGACGTAGCTCTATATGAACGTATGGCTTAGTTGGTTAGAGCGCTTGGGCGGTTTCCAAAGAGGCGCGGGTTCATATCCCAAATATTTTAGATGTTTATTTATTTTAGACGCTATTCTTAATAAGTATCTTACTGTTTAGATTGTTAACTAATTTACAACCTTAATTTTGCTTTATTTACATTTTTAAGTTAAGATAGGCGTGATGTCACTATGTTTGCTTATATACAACAAGTCATAAAATAACAAAAAAGAGTAAAAATATCTAATACATATTTCAACGTTTAAAAGTAAGACTTGTTCTAACATTCTACTAATATTATAAACATGAAAGTTTCTGACGATGGACTTTTGCATAATTTAGCCGTAAATGCTTTGGCAATAGTAAGCTTAAGCGGGCGAAGCCGCGAATGGATTGCTAGTCACTTAATGATTATATTTCTTTTTAAACATTTTTAAAGTGTTAATCCACACTTAGGAAAGATTATATTTCTATTCCAGATATTAAATCGCACTCGTAGTAGCAGCATATCTCGAGTTCAGGATCAACGTCGCACGCAATTGCTGGTCCTGCTGCCGTCGCGGGACTGACAGCGACCGACCGCGCCAGCACGCGACGTTATGCTTTGATAAACGTATATTTAATAATAAATATAGCATGTTCAACGAGTCGTCGCCGCCCTGAAGTCAGCCGTAGATAGCTGCGCAAATTTAATTTTAGGAGTTTTCTTACTTTTTTTTCTCCCAAGTGCGCAAAGTTCAGAAAGTCTAACTTCAGGGCTTCTACAACTAGTCGATTGTGCTATACTATAATATCTTATGATCAAATGTAAAGAAGTAGTGTTATTTTGTTTTGTTTTTTTTTTTGTTAAATTCTCTCTAATATTGTAAAGGCCAATGTAGAAATGTGATACTTTTGTGCCATTTTGAAATTTCAGCTGTTTTAGTATATAATTATTCTGTATTTAAGTCATATAAGGTATAGATATATTTTATTAGAAAATGTCAATAGCATTGAAAATTAGGTCAGTGAGGCCATAGCAGCGCCGTGTAACGTCTGACTGAAAACGCTATAGTTGTATATATCTTCACAATATGGTGAATGATTTTTTCTAGCTTTTTTCTAGCTTCACGCCGTATCCCGCACACAGTAAGGTAGTCAGATTTATTCTGAGAACCTAAGGTTAAGACACTCCATTCTTCATTAACATTTAAATGGAAATATTATTTCACAATTTCCTCCAAAATATCCTTGCTCTCTTCAAAATTTAACAGCTCTTTACATTATGTTGTATTACTATAAATTACAATTATTTACATAAAGTTCCATACTTTACAGTGTTACTATTTGTTTTAACGGAAATACATCATTTTTGAAAATTTTAAATGTGTTACTATGACAATTCATGAGATACAGATAGACCGACACAATCAGGCAGCGGAGTCTTATTTTCCCCTTTCACTCTTTGGGTACGGAACCCTAAATAAGGAAATGTGAGATCTTTCAATTTATATCTCAAGGTGACTGATAGCAAGTAGATGTTAATGTAAAATAAAGTATTGTTCTCTAATCTTTAGATCATCCCATTTCCGACTTAATATAAAAAACTATAATAAATTATAGTGTAGTTTAAGTACAGCTTTAAGCTTTATTTTAAATTAAAAAATATATATTAAATATGTTGTAATCAGAATACATTTTTTGGAACCAAACGTCACAAGTCGAAACCAAAGAACTATAATATTTAAGTTAACATAATATAATAGGAAAATGAGTATTCTTTTACTAATTTTGTGCTATATTCTAAGAGGCTTACCGTTTGATCGGGCCATGTTAGATTTTTGATTCTTGACAGTGGCATCGGTATATTTCATAAAAACATAATATCACCGATATATCGAGGGAAGAGTTTTTATTATACAAAATCATACAGATATTCCACAGTACAGTTAAGGTGTGACGTGTATCCTTTCCGCCGAATTCTCAAGGCAGTGTGTGTTGAGTGGAACTCGACTTGATAAATGATTATCTATTTATATATTTTTAAATTCAAAACATATTTTTTCAAAAATAATTTAAGGCTATAACCAACGATTTTAGTAACACAGTATTTTTTTTTTTATAATCTTGTGAGCAGTAGACGGCCATTGCAGTAGTTTAAGTTTGTGTTTATTTACATATTAATTTATTATTATTTTAAAATAGTTTATGGCGGTATTTACTTTGCGAACTGTAGCATTAATTCTATAAATTGATATAAGATTGTAATAAATTGTGTCTTTTCAAATCTATTAATGCTATTTAAGAATTCATGTAAATAAGCTATATGTGTGTACAATTATTTTTGTACTGCGAGTCACTTGTCAATGTTCAAAATTATTATCCAAAAAGTTATAATATAAATTCTACTATAACTGGATGTTGTTTTCATTTTACTGATACACACTTTATAAAAAAAATGTATAAAAAAATTAAAAAGTAACTCAACGCTTCATATTTCGTCCATATTTAGAGATACTGCCTTTTAGGTGATTAACTCGACTTCGTCGTGTTTTAAGACTGACCCAGGGAAAAATATATACCTACGGAATAATAGCCGGCTTGGAGAGGTTGTTCAACCTGATAAGAATATTCATAAGAAATAAGTAATTTTAACCCTTAACCACTGACCTGTCTCTTCAGTAAATTTTTCTTTATAACTTATTTTTTCGCAGGTGCCTTTTTTGGTAATTTCCTAATCACCAATGCCAATGACTCATTGGCAGCAAGGGTGTGCAAATGCGTGTCACATGTCTAAGAAGGTTAGTTCGAGTACCTGACGTATGTAATATGTAGCGTCATTGTTAGTGTGATTTTTTTTGATTATGTGAATATGGTTGTCTATAGATAAAATTAATCTTTAACGGTCTCATTGCACTTTCAAACTATCAGTATCTAAGAAAACACCAGAGTTTACGTCAACAAGGCAAAAATACAAAGAATTATAGAATCTTGACTTTGTAAATCGGACGAATAATCAGCGGATGAAAATGATTTCATTCTATTGGACCGCGCGATCAGAGGAAGACTTGCCTGATGATGTAGAGCTTTCTCCTGCTGCTCATAGGTAAATGATATTTCTTTGTCTCATTTTTCCAGTCTTACTAATTAAGGGGCAAGGCGGACTGATTTTTTATAACGCAAAAAAGGAGGTGCTGATTCTATAGATGAAAAATGTACAGCTTCGTGAGAAAATAGGTTGGTGGTATTTTATAGGATTTGGATGTTTTTCTGCCAATTCTTTAATACTATCAAATTATGACTCTTCAGATCGTTTTATAATTATGAATAATCTTGGAAAAAGCTACACGACGTTGCAACTTTAACGTAAGTTCTCGAGTCTTATTGAATCTTAGGCAAGGATAAGGCGATGGAAACTGAACAACTAACTGAACTATGAACTTCAAAAATTTGTAAGAATGAACAATTGCTACATGTATTTCAAACAGAAATGTCGCCAAACCCAGATACGGATATCAAATATGTCATATCCAGTCTGCTTGCAGTGTTCAAAATCGACCTGCAACAACTGCTGCTAAAAATTGTCTTAATTTTAATTTTGTTAAAATTATATATTTTTTTTAATGAAACATATTCTTAATACTCTATTTAAAATTCTAAATATACTATTTATATATACTCATTCATATTCATCTTCATATTCTATTAAGCTAAAAAAAGAAAGTTAATATACTTTAGACATTTTTATTGTAAATTTTTCAAAAACATCTATGTCAATTCGGGCACTATTGTGGTTGTTGATTAATATTATACGTTGAATAATACTTTTCAGTGGCCATTAATATTGATTTTTTATTATCTTTTATATTGAATATGCTTAATAAAATAAAAAAATTATAATCACAAGTATTCTACTCCATTTATGTAATAGGAAAGATTTAAAATATGTCGTACGTAACGTACGTTAGTGGTGGTCTCACGAAATTACACGTCAGTGGTTAAGGGTTAAAAATAACGATTATTATTATACTACACTAGAGGAAGTGCACTGAGGCTGTCATGGCACAGGGGTGTCAATTCGACGATTGTAGTTTCGATTCTCACTCGGGAGAATGAAATATTTAATATTATTTTATTTCCTCGCTCTGGTGTCGAGGCAAAGCGCGGTGTAGAGAACTTCCACTATACACACAATATCTCAAAATTCAGCGGAAAATGAACGAAGTGTCGTAACACTAGGTTCCGTCTGCATGCACTGCTATCTATTCCGTAGATACAGTTGAAGCTAAAAACAATTCACTGAAATTTTAAGGCTCCATATTCTTTTTGTATAGTTTACCTGGTTGTAAAACGTATATTATCTAAATAAAACGAGAAAATAACATAATAAGTTTTCCCTAATGGTGATCGAACCTCCTCGAACAGTGTTTGCTATTAGACGCTATCCCTCTGTTCTTACAACATTACTACTTCTAATTCATTTATTTTTTGCTCCAGAAATTATAAATCAAACAGAGTACCGCAAAGCAACCCTTTCATATAATTGAAATAGTCTTTTAATGAACTCGTTATAAGGGTGACTCGTCTATGTGGTGTAGGCACCTATGTGAAACATGAGTGCTATTGTCCCGACATATTCAAGGATAATTAAAATAGTTTTGTAGAAGGGGTCACGTAATTACTTACACTGTCACGCGGTAACAAAAAAATTAAAAAATCCTATCCACATTTTTTCAGGCTAGTGGGGCGACGCTTGTGGGTTCATTTCTAATGTAGAACAGATTGTTTTAACACTGGGATCCCTCTATCTATTTTGTCATTCGCATTTATAACAATTAGTTGTTTAACCTTTAGTAGTATTTTTATAGTAGTATGTGTTTACGTTATTCGCATCTTTTGCGTAACTGTGTCACACGAAAAAGAGGTATGGATAAATCTTGAAATGAAAAAAAAATCCTACGTCTAAACTGTTGAGTTATTTTGATAAATTTCTTTAGGAATGGGTTTTAAATACTTTACCCTATATGCTGTTTCCGTAAAAGGAGCGCAGCCTCTTCCAAACGGTATAACAAAAGGATAGAAAAGTCAATCTGTGCATGAAAGATAAAAATAAAACTGATTTTTATTTTTATCTTTCATGTAAAGATCGACATCGGTTAATATTTCGATTAAAGAAGCCAAAAAACTAATCAACAATTTTTTTGTCTATCTGTCTGTCAGTCTGTCTGTTCGTTTGTTCTCCCGTAAATCACGAAAAAATTTTAGAAAAGTTTTAGTAAACAAATAATAATGTCGTTCTCGCGTCTTCACCCGCTTGCAACAGTATTATTTATTTACTGAACTAGATTAATTACGTGTTCTAATAACCTTAACATATTATAGAGGATATCTATACATGGAGGCCATCGCGACGAAGATGCACAAGGGTGTGATTGTAACGCGACGGGTGTGGATTCAATTTTCACTCGGGGAAATGGCACCAAGGCAAAAGACTCGCGCTGAGTTTCGCCACTCGTTTTGGCGGAAAGTGGGGAACGGAGGCGGAATGTAGGAACGCTAGATTCTCCCTTAATGAAATTATTAATGAATTGTAAAAAATTGTGAAAAACTTACTTTTAACGGTTAATTTTATTTTCGTTTATTACAATATGTTGGCCTTAACCTGGCTGACTAATAAATTAAATATTTAAAATATATATAAAACTTTTTCCTCACAAGTGTGACACAAAAACATAATTCTTAGGAAACTTTTAGTTTCTCAGTAATTTTTTTTAATTTTTCTACTTCTATTTACAAAATGTCCTCATAGAGATGAAGCAGAAATTCTTTTTAATCATCAAAACTTGATCATCATGGAGATCATCTTGATGAATGTATTCTTCTTCTATGTCCTCTTAGTCAATCGGCTAGTCGGCAGATGCTAGAACAGCTTTGGTTTTAAATTTTCATAGTCCAAAATAGGCATTTCATAATCCAAAAAATAATTTCCACTTTGCCAGCTAAATCTCTATTTTTTATGCGTAATTCAATAAAAATCATGAAAAAGGTAAACTTACGTTGTTAATCAAAAGCGCACTATGAATATTATGGGTGTCGATATACCCAGTAGACAAGCGTCAAAATTGCGCGTGAGAACAAAAATTTCTCCCGCGTGTTCTAAGGCACAACTTTTGTGAACTTACACAAAAGTGCAAAGCGCTGTGACAAAAAATTAAATGTGAAGCGACTAAAAAAATAAAATGTTCTTGGAGATTTTTTCACCCATATCTCTTAAGGGTTAATATCTTAGTAATTTTTTTATAAAATAGTAATAAATAAAAACAATTTCTTTTTTCTCGAGCTGCCTATTTTTATATATGTTGATAACAAAAAACGTCGCTGCGACTCATTTAGCTTAACATACTCCTTACAAGTAGTATTATTAATTTTCTTGTAAAATCAGCTTTACGCTGTTAATTTATAATTTTCTTATATTTTTTTTAATTGTAATTTTATATATTTATTATTTATTTCATTTGGTATATGTTTGCACATACGCATAAATGCTGATAGCTAGAACAATACATCAATCTCAACGGATCTCAATGATATCTGTTCATAGAAAAGAAATAAAAAATATTTTATTCCACCAAATGGGGATCAAACTAACAACCATGACATTTACTTACTCCATTGTACCACGAAGTCTTTCGCCAAAAATTTTTATCCAAGTTATCAAAGCATTCAATATTCCGAAAGGGGTGAGATTGAGTTTTCTGTCAACAAGTTTCTTTGGAATTTATATGCGGTTGCAATGTGGGTCGCGAATATCGGTTCCAATTTGATTCATATTATATCACAACAAGTTGATTTTTTTACTTTAGGGCAAGGATCCTCCACCGTCCTTTATATAATTCACTGAAAAATAATTGAAATGTGATGTTGACTGAATTAAAAGAAATAATATAAAGTTAAGGTTGTATATGAGGGTAAGGTTGAGGCCAGTCGTGGTGCAGTGGCACAAAGTGTTACTATAAAGCCGACTGGTTGTGGGTTCGATCCCCACTCGAGGAGATGAAATATTTAATTTATATTTCCGTGTCTTCGATCTGGTGTCGTGGCAAACCGCGGCGTATTTATAATTTAAACCAATAACATATTTTTAATAACATTTGCTAAATAATATTAAACCGCCAATAAGAACCCCAAACTTAGATTCAGTACGTCGCGTCGTATACGTATACAAATATAAGTTGTAGTTAATTCATTTTCACATACGAATATCGATGTATACAAGTATTTAAATTATCTTATAAATCTATACTTATAATAAATCTTTAGAAAAGTCGTTTCTGTACATTGAAAATATT
>DWAN01004646.1:0-11962 GCA_018230445.1 Heliconius hewitsoni | reverse complement strand
CCCTCTGCCTACCCTGCAGTGTGCGGGATACAGCGTGAAGCTGATTGATTTATTTTTATTTTTTATAATATTTGGTAAGTCATTTCGTTAGAACGAAAACTAATTATATATTTTTCAAACAAATTGGTATCTATCTGTTTGAAAAATATATAGATCGTCCTAAGACGAGTGATTTAATATCATTTATTTTAATTAGATTGAGACCGTCGCAAAGTAACTGACTGTAAACGCTACGGTTGTGGATTCGATTTTCTCTCCTGGGAACGATTTTTAAAAATGATTTCCTTCAGCTTTGTTAAAAAATCAAAGTACAGAGTTGAATTCCGCAATTCACCACATATTTTCTTTAAGAATTAAGCGTTGCGTGGGAAACGCAGTGTTTTAACTCTAAACTACTTGCAGGAAGAATACATTCTAAAGAATAAAATAAATAATTTCAATGATAATATATTTAAAACTGTTCTACTCAAATGAGTATTTCCCATACAAAAGAATAACAAGCAACGAACATAGCCGCAGGTGCAGTATTTTAATATGGGCGAATCACTTCAGTCACCGGATGTAAGTATGTATATGCTTTGTTCCGCAGTCTCGTGTTTATCGACTGGAGTTGAAAGGCAGCAATAAGTGCTACTGAAAATATTTACACAAATATGGTTTTTTTTGTGAAATTGTTTATATTATGATTAAAATTTTGTGATTTAAATAGTGTCATTAATAAGAAATGTACAGCATCTTTACTTTTTCTATGTACCTAATATTTGGTATTGCAAAAGACTGAGATGATTTTCTTACAAGAAACTTCGATCTCGATGACAAAAAACAAGAAAAATTGCAATATTTTGTTAAGTGTCACGCTATATCCCGATTGTAAAGTTGTGAAACGCAGTGCCTGAACACTGGGTTCCCTATGCCTACTGATAAGGAAAAAAGAAAAAATCACAATCCAAGATGTGAAGTTACTCTAAAAGCTACAGCTTATAGTCGGTAAAACCAAAAACCATTCAACTAACAACTTTAAGGAACCAATCACCATGTTAAGTCATATTAATAAATTATCGACGCACCTATTTGTACACACATTTTAGTCAGCTTGCGTTAATAAGGAAGAAGCTTGGCGCTAAGTTCTACACAAACAGAGAGTCAGCGTGTATGGTTAGATGATGCGTGAAGTAAATATACTCGGTGGTTGTACGAGATTCCTTGGTATGGTAGGTAGGTACGTGACATGGCAATTATGTTTACCAAATAAAGAGAAAACGCCTCAAGAATTCGGCGGGAAGTGGAGAATGGAAGTGTTTTAACACTAGATGTCCTTTCTCTCTCTTTGCCTAACCTCTCTCTCCTTTATTTTTTTTTAAACTACAACGACCACATTTCTTTGAAATTTATATTATTTTAAAGATATTTGGGTAAATAAAAGTAAAAATAAAAGTATTCCAAATCGAAAGAATGAGAAATTGAAGATATTCAAAGAATGATTCAAATTTTCAAGATATTCAAAAAATTTCAAATTCATATTCTGGAATAGAGCAAAGATAAAATAAAAATGATATATTCGATGATTGTATGTTATTTGTAATTGTAGGCAGGAATCATTCCTGATATCCCACATATAACAAGGTAGGCAGAGAGAACCTAGTGTTAACACATTCCGTTCCCTACAAACCGCCCAGTTTTCCAGATATTGTGGTTTGAGTTTCGTACTCTAACGTTGCTTTGTGTTCTTACCGGAGCGAGTGGGTGTCGAACTCACAAGCGTCGTGTAAACAGTCAGATACCTTGCCGCTGCGCTACGACGACTAATAAATACATTAGATAATATAAAATTTTGGTCGGTCTGTCAGTCACGTACAGTAAATATACTTCTAACCCACAAAACCACGCATATTTTAGCAACTACCCACAAAAATACACATTTAGGGCGGTTTCTTTGTCATCCCTTAAATATTATCGAGTAAATAACGATTCGTATTCGTGACGCTATATAATTTAACTCACAAATAAACTTGTACAAGCATCGATATTTACTATCGAACCTTCTTGGAACATGTAAGGACCGCCGTTTTAACATATTTATGCTAAACTGGAGACGGTGACGCTTGGCAAAGGAAAGTAAACTAACTAACTAACTGACGAAAACGAATGGTCTAATTATTTTTTGTGTTTCTTTGAATATTGCTACTTGTTTATACTTTTCAATATTTGGTTCTACGTATCTACGCATACTCTATATATTTTATTTATTGCTTAAAGATTTGTTTGTTTATTTCATATTTGTATTGGTACTATGAAAATATTGTTTTCGTGAATTTCGTATATAATATTTTTACTCTCATGAATCTTACGCATATAGTGTGACATGTGTCTATAAACGTGACGGTTGTGGGTTCGATTGGTACTCGGAGAAATCGATTTATTTAATTTCCTCGGTCTGGTAAGGTGATAAAACGCAACATTGATTTCTATCACTGAATCATACGAAAATTTCACGGTGCGTAGGAAACAGAGTGTGTTAACGCTAGGTTTCCTTTGCCTACTAAAATATATCTAAAATATCATATCTATAAAGACATGGTCGAATGGTGCTTGAATTCACACCTATCTTGTTATTAATTCTATATTTACCAACGGCCACTATACCTTTGTATTAGATCAAAAAACCTTCCCTTACGTTATAATGGAGAACTAAGTGTCTTGATACTAGGAAATAAACGGAACAAAACCTTTACATAACGAAAAAGAAACATGAAACTACTAAGTTACAGCAATTTAAAAATAAATTATACAATCATACAAGAAATATAAATAAATAACCACATTTAATGAAAAACATCTTAAAATATAAAGGAAAACGTTCAATTCTGTGATATCCATTTAAAAGCCAACCCGATGATAAGCTCAATAGTTACAAGATCGCCGCAGCCATAAAATTAAACACGCCGCAACCTGACCCGACCCGTCGTCGGGTAAATTGGTGTTTGTCGTCTGTTGTTTTAGATGGGACGAGACGGATAAGATACGATTGTTGCATAATATTTTGTGTGGGAAAAATATTTTTTTTGTAGCTCACGTTGTATCCCGCAAATAGTAGAGTAGGCAGAGAAAAGCTGGTACTATTGTGCTAAGAGACTCTGTTCCCATTAAGATTCCGTAAGTTCCGTTCCCCACCTTTCGCCGAATTCTCGATGTTATCACAATGCCTCAGTCTAGCTCGGTAAAACAAGACGCGGCGTTAAATTTCGCCAATCAACACAAGCAGTATCTATAAATGTTAGCTTAAAATTTTAGCTCAGTATTTAAATGATAACGAGTACTATGGAATTACTTATTGCATTAATACATACAAATTCAATTAATTGAATATCTAAAGCATTCTAATAATTTATGATTTATAAAAACGTATCGTGGTAAAGAATGTAAAAACTATGCACATAATCATATTACCACACTACATTATAGACATGTTTAATGATATGTATGATAATACAATTATGGGTATATGCGCATATCTTGAATATTTTGAACGTTATATTAAGTCAATATGTTTACATTTATTCTAAGAACTTTTTTATTCGAATAGTCTACGGTTCATAAAACATTGTAAAAATATAGTGTGTTTATTACACACGTGAAACATGTCGTAAATAGAAATTAATTAAATTATTGTGGCTTGAATCTATGAGGCCGTCGTAGCGTAAAGGCATAAACGTGCGACTGATAATGCGATGGTTGTGAGATCGATTCTTACTCCCCTGGAGTGGGAATATTGAAAATTAATAATTTCATTAGGACATCGCTTGAGTGTAAGCACGATAGTTGCGGGTTCGAAGCGATGAATTATTATCCATAATTTATTAATTCCCCCACTCTACTAGACGAAATGAGCCGGGAAAGAACGTGAAGCTGCATATTTTACTCGTGTTTAATCAATATGCTACTAATGGAATTGATTTGATCATATGATTTTACCTGAGCTTTATAATATTAATCCTTTATGTATTTATCAATTTAAGAATATACCTGGTTACTATCTTTGAATTACGACCCACATTCACACGTACCTACTCACGCACGTACATAAGCCCTCAAATAAATCTTTTGCTCGTACTCCTATTGTTAGTTAATAGTTAAGATTAAGTTAATTACGTTTAAACTTATATATCTTTTAAACTTATATACCTGCAAAGATTTTGTATTAAATTGCTATAGTTTTAGTTATTATTGTAGTGATATTTATTTTCGCAAATGTATGAAGTTTTATGGAAGAGCGGGGCCTCCTTACACAAGTAATAGTGTTTTTTAACTAGTAACTTACTATGTAGGTCATTACTTCACATATAGCTTAAGAAAAATTGAAACTGAAATAAATATATATATATTTTTTATGAAGTATAACAAAAAATCGTATCGTAGTCGTCTCTTGTACTATACATCTGAGGCGTACAGGGTGTTAAACCAAATCAGATTACATCTTACTATTGTGATGATATCGAGACCGTATCGCTTACGTTTGGGCTTCTATAGATGATATTTTTATAATGTTTTATTAATATTGAAATTAAAATTACTTTTTGCGGCATCTATTGTTGCGCAGCGGCACACCGACTGACTGTAAACGCGATTGTTGTAAGTTCGACTCTAGGGTCTCGACGCAGGATACAACGTGCAGGTGAAAAAGATAAATTAGTTAATATCCCAATTTATTATACGATACACAACCTATAGTCAGTGTTTTTTTATTAATTTAAAGAAAAAATATTTATAAATAAAAAAAAAATTAAATAAATCCATGTATAAAAAAGACAGTAATCGATTACTGACTGACCGACCGATAACAAGAACGATTACTTATGTACATAAAAATAAGTTAATATAGTTTATAATATTTATAAAGTGTTGTTCCACACATAGGAAAAAATTAAGATAATTTTGTAAGAGTATTTTTAAATTGTTTATACAGTTTTGGACACGTCAAAACTAAAAATGAAAAAATAGATTTCAAAATATTCGATTTCAAATACACTTATTTGATTAACACCATTTATAAATAAATCATTCAATTGTTACGTATCGTGATTATACAATTTGTTAACACTAACAAAGTGTACGTAGAATGTTCTAGAAATGTCAAGAAAATTTTGAGACATGAGACAAACAGTGGCCATTACTCTTTATTTCATATGAAATACAGCAACAAAGCTTTGAGTGTGTTGTAGGTACGATTCTCACTTGGGGGTACTAAGCATTTAATATTTTAATTTTTTCGCACCCGTGACGAGGCAAAACGCAGCGTTGAGTTCCGCCACTCAATACACAATGTCCGAAGAGTTCGACGGAAAACGGGTAATGAAGTGTCGTAACACTCAGTTAACAGGTTCCTTTGGTCTACTCTTGATATGTGCGGGATACAGCGTGAAAATAAATAAAAATTGATATATTCATGTCATTTCTATCCTATATATAATACTATATAAGTATATACAAGAATACTTATAAATTTGCCAAACCAATTAACTATATTAACCTCCCAGAAATATACTTGAATATTGATTCAACAGTAAGTTCAATTTGGACCCATTAACACTACATTGTAATGTTTATTTTAAACCTGTAAATAAATATAACGATGTTAGGATTTTGAAATTTGAGTTTCACTTGAATGCGTAATGAAGTGTCAATTATATTGATAGGTATGCTTGTGTGTTTACTGTTTTATGACGTCATAGAGTGTTGAGTGTATGAGTGTAACAGAGGCCGTTTTGGAGCAGTGGGCGTTTGACTGTTAACGCGACAGTTGTGGGTTCGATTTTTATTAGGGGGAATGAATTATTTTCATTTTTTCCTGCTACTATGCAAGAGTCCGCCGTTTCACTCATAATGTTTCGAAAATTAAAAGGTGCTTGGAGAATGGGATCTTAACTATGGTTCCTCTACCTACCCTGATATATTTTGCCTATTTTTTGTCCGTTCTAATAAGGTACAGCGCGGTGTTAGGTACTGCCAGTCACCACCGCTTGTACTTACGCTTGTGACCCTACGGTCTGGACTTAAATTATTAACTTTATAATTCATTATATTTATATATTTGTATTTAAATTGTTTCGTAAAAAACCCTGGCAAATATAAACGTCGTTATTAATGGCAGGTAGAATAAGAAAGAACATTTACTTAAACTTTGATCTCACAACCATCGCTTTTACTAATACACGTCTAAACTATGCCAAGACGGTGTAAAAACATATCTCTTCTGATTTATTCAACACATTTATATAAATCACTATAAAATATCGATAAAGACTTAATAATATTAATATATAGGCGACACTGTGTGACCGCGTTAACATCGCCGCCAGCGTTGCTTGTAATTTACCCGGTCTTAGAATCTCAATGAATAGAACAGTAAATTTCATGGAGTTGTTATTATTAAAATATATTTTTTGTGTTATATATAAACACACAGTGTTAGTGTCTGGCAGTAAATGCGACAATTATGAGTTCTGTGAGGAATGAATTGTTTTTTTTTTTAATTTTTTTCAATATCATTTTTTTTTAAATTGTAATGGATAAAAAAGATGTGAATGTGGAAAATTGTAAAGTTATTAAAATATTTCTCAGCCGAACTGCCTTCCAAGCCGGTGGTAGCTTCCTTAAGAACTATCATTATGGACATTTGTATGCTACTTGTCGATTTAAAAGTGCTTGTAAAAGCCTTATTAAATAAATAACATTTTGATTTTGTATAACAATGTTGGCACCAGCACTGTAAGTACATTAGATAAATTATTTTGGTTAACCGTTTCTGAGATTAGCTTGAACAAACGCACAAACAGATTACATTTTAAAAAAAATATTGTTTTTGCTTCTATTACGCTATCAAAAGAAACGAGAAACATTTTATCTTATATATCTTCCAATTACTGACCGTTCCGTTTAAATTATATTATTAAAAATGTATATTGTAATAATATTAGCTCCATAGTTGACTTACTTCCCGCCTTAAGATTTATACAGCATTTAACTCGACGTTGGTTTAGATTAGCAGTTCAAAGGGCCTAAGCTGACCCCCGTCTTTGTACAGAACACCTATTTATAGAACAAACTGTTTACAAACATGTCTGCATTTGACTAATTATTGTAATATATTATTTTTATTTTATGATTGATGTCTTTCTTATGTAAATTACACTATGTATTTTTATAAAAGTACCAGAATATTTTGCTTCATTTATGCTATTGTATATTGTAGAGTCTGTTGTGGCATAGTGGGATGGTACCTTATTGTAAATGTATTGTTTTACGGGTGCGACTCCCCACAGGAAATGAAAATATTAATTTATTTTCATGTTCCCGCTCTGGTCATGCAAATCGTGGCGTTGACTTCCGCAAATGTGTAAAATTGGGGTAGAGAGCGGGGAGCTAATGTCTTAATATTAAATTCCCAGGTTTTTTTTTCGAACTTGAGGTTAATGTTGTTAGCCCTATTGGCTTTTACAGCGATACCGGGTGGGTAGGGAAGAGGGTACTCTGTCCCAGAGTTCCCAAGTTCCCTCTGTCTACCTTATATACTACGTGCTGGATAGAGCGTGAAACTAAAAAAATCTTGTCAATTATTTATTTCCTTGAGCTGTACTATAAATTTTAAAAATAAATAAAACATTAGAGATATTTACTTATCTATAGATCATTAACTTAACCCATGAATTAAGGCTAAAGAACTTTAAAAGTTTCACTAAAAGCTGTCGAATGAATTAAAATATCAAGTTACGAGTCAACCCGTGATTATAACTTAAGATAAACTATTATTTTATATATAAACATTGTATTTTATTCACGTATGTGTTGATTTATTTCCTGCAGCACCCAGTGTCTAAATATTCCGATCTTCGTTTTTCATTTATTTGAAAGGCATTGGATATTGTATGGTGGAATACACTGGCCTATACCGAGGTAGGAAGAGAAAAAATAGTGCTAAGCCACTCCTCCTCTGTCCTTGACTTTCCATTTCATTGCGTGCTGAATGATGGAACTCAACGCTACTCTTCACCTTATCACCAGAGTGATTAAATGAAAACCATTCACGTCCCTAAAAGGCATTCAAACCCAAAACTACCGCAGTCAAATTGTATCGTACTCCGCCACAATGGGTTCAATATTAATCATTATACAAAAAGAAGTTTCAACTTTATTTCGGTAGACATTTTTAAGTAATACCGCGTCCGATTAATCTCCCTTATCTCCGATCGACCACTTGAATAATCGTATACGAAATGAATTTAACATAAATTAAGTTTTCTACGACACCTGTAAGCTTACATCAAATGTTTAAACGATTTTGAACCCTGTACCACGTCAGTAGGAGCGAAGACGGTAGATTTTACAATATAGTTTGTTAGTAATAATGAGGTGTATTCCAAAGAAAGGTTAAGTGTTAACATTTGTTAGTTAATGGTGTTTTTTTTAAATGATAATTTGTGTGTAGTGATCGATGGCCTCGTATTTTGTTGGATATAAAAATGCAATCAGTTAATGTAGTGTTAGCTATAATTGATTGTAAGTAATTTTTTGTGTTGATTTGTTTTTATTAATTGTGTGTAATTAATAATTTATAATGTATAGGCCGTAGAGGCCGTAGTGGCGCAGTGGGTTAGTCGGACTGTAAGCGCGACGGTTGTGGATTCTATTATTTTATATATCGTTATTATATATTTCTTTCACTTGAACAAGAAATTTCTCGAGTTTCTTAAAATAAATTTCCGTCTGATTCTCTGCTATGTGTGGGATACATAGTGAAGGTAAAAAGTTAAGACTATTTTATGTTATATTTGTACCTGTATATTATAGATATATAAATATACTATTTTAACACGATAACTTTAACATACTAAATTAACAAATACAATCAAAATCCATATCACATATCACAAACACACAAAAGGCAAATGAAAAATCGAATTCGCAATTACCTCAACAAAAAATATATATACATATTCACCGTCCACGAGTACCAATTAAAATGATTTATACATCGATAAATCGTATGAATACAAGTAAGCTTAAACACTTTGCCCATAGTATACGTTACGTGGGTGTTTTATCGAGGATTACTGCCTTTTAATTTATTGCTAATATGTTTTTTTTCTGTTTTGGTTTTTCCATGTTTAAATTGTATAGAGGCCTTTGTGTTTAAGTTGTTTTTTTTTTAGGTTTACGCTGTTTCCAACAGAACATTGAGTGGTGGAATTCAACGCTGTGCTTTGAGTCGTTACTAATGTGGGGAAATGAAAGTATTAAATATTGCTTTCCCCCGAGTGGAAGTCGAACCCACAACCAGAGCGTTTACATTCGTACGCTTGTGACCATACGCCACGACGGTCTTGTCTCGTCTTATATTGTCTTAAGTCGGTAGAGAAGATAAAGAAAATTATGTATTAAGACTCAATACGCAAAGCTCAATAATTTAGCAAGAAAAATAAGAAACGGTAGTGTCTTCACATTAGGAGATTCTTAACACTAGGTTCCCAAGTTCCTTTTGACTACCCCGCTATACATAAAATACAGCGTAAAAATAATGCAAATTGCTATAACAAAAATGTAGTTATAAGTATATAAAAAAACCGCACCCAAGCATATGAAGTTTCTCATACAAATGTCAAGCGTGATTGATTGCACATTGTACGTACTTTATTGATACACCACTTAACACAAATCACATATTAATTATATGCTGTTGCGTGTTAATCACTATTAATCGACCGATAGACATGTTTACATGAGTTTTCAATATACAATAACGTTTTTTTACTGTGGTTTTACTCGTTTTTTTATTATTATTTTTGTATTATAAAATACTTGGAAAAGGGTCTTTTTTTGTTAACTCATTCTGTTAGACAAAGGCGGAACAAAACAGCGGAACCCAACCCGGGTTCCGCTATTTAGCATGAAATGTCTAACATTGGGCAGTAAATAGGGAAAAGAGTAATCAAAAATTTTGTTTTCAATTTCACATATATTGTTAAGACACAGTTCTCCTCTTTTCTTTTATTTTATATTTTATGAATGTATGTCTTGTTTATAGTGGAGTATCTAAATAAATACATTTACTTATATTTCGCATCTTTAGGGTGTAGAGGAAAAGAACTTGTTCCTATTCCAGTGGACCACTGGGTCTCTACGTCACTAAGTCACTAGGCTGTAGGTTGTTTCATATTGTTTAACTAGGTCGAGATACATTTGTACTTATATTTATGATGGATGTTCTAAATTTTTCCCTAAATGGCATTTGAAGCAACATGTTACTTTACCATAATCATATGTTCAAAAATATGTTTTCAAATGAATAATGAACGACATTTTTAAAACATCAAAAATTTTTATGATGAATGGTCCCAGTAGTTCCTAAGATAAGTACGTTCAATCAAACACACTCTTCATTTTTATTATATTAATACAAGATTTCAATATAAATTGATTTTTTGTGTTAAAATTTATCAATGGCGTGTTTCCACGACATTACAGCCGACAGCTTCTAATTAATGAGTTAAATTCTTTATAATTATATCGGTTTGCATGTCCATTGTAATGTAATTATTTATGTTGTTACAGTCTTTTTATGATCGACTTACGTAATTTATTTCTTTGAATAATTCTATTGGTAATTTATATTTTTTTTTATCGATATTTTATATGTAAATTAAGTTTTTTTTATGGAAATGGAGAATGGAGATATGAAATAAGAACGGAGTGTCTTAACATTAATCCTTCTGCCTGTCTTGCTATATGTGGTATACCAACGTAAAGTTAAAAAGCACTCAAAGTTATGGATACATAATAATTTTGAAGTTCAACCTTTGGAAAAATATATTAGTTTCACGATGTATCCCGCACTCAGTAGGGTAGGCAGAGGGAACTTAATGTTAAGACACTCCGTTTCCGCTGAATTTTCCGAGATATTGCGTGTTCAGTGGTGAAACTCAACGCTGGGCTTTTGCCTTGGTGCCAGAACGAATAAATTAAAATATTAATAAATTTTCCCTTGTGCCCCTGCCCACTATGGCCTTAACTTTTAGGGTGCCATATAAAACTTTAGAAATATTTAGTATTTACAAAATTTTCATCTACACTGCAATCTTCGTCTTTTACAGCTCAGAACATAATTTAAGTATGATCATTCTTCCCGAAATCGAACCCACAATCATTGCATTCATAGTCACACTGTGCTACGATGGCGTCAATGCTTTTATAGAAAATGTATTTATTGCAACAGTCTGTGTTTGATTTAGCACTAATTTGTGTACAATTAAGTAAAATGTTAATATAAACATTTAAATCTGCATTTTAATTATATTTCAATATCCATTGATGACAGAATTTATTGATCGCTAATATATAATACTTTGTCGTTTACAAGGACGTTCCTTGTGGCGGGTATTTAATTAACGCCAATAAATGTAGGTTCAAATCCTGTAGAGTTTTTAGACATATATATTTTTTAGGTAAGCTGACAGTGCCTTGATTTAAGACACTCTGTTCTCGGCTTTGGAGTCACAGCGTTTTAAGTGGAGGCAGTGGGAATTGAACTTATAACCATTTCATTTCATTACTACTGTATTAAAAACTTACCTTTTACGAATTAAAAAATAAAAATAAATGAATAAACATAAAATTTAAATAAATTATAGCTTAAAAATAGAGATATAACTTCCGGGTACAATCTATTAGAATATTTAAACAAAATTATATTATGCATTATCGAAATTACATGTTTTTCTAAAAAGACAACGGAGTGTCTAAGCATTATATTCCCTATGCCCACCCTCCAATTTGCGGGATACAGCGTGAAGCGAAAAATCACACAATTACCAAAATATACAGACAAAAAAACGAAACTATAAATTAATATAGTTAATTTGAGGCCGGTCGTGGCGCAGCGGCACAAGGTGTGACTGTAAACCGACTGGTT
>DWAN01004645.1:0-11964 GCA_018230445.1 Heliconius hewitsoni | reverse complement strand
GCGCGGCGTTGAGTTCTGCCACTCAACACGCAATGCCTTCAGAATTCAGCAGAAACGGAGTGTCTTAACACTGATTTATTTTTTATTTATAAAACACATTAATTATATTATGTATGGAAAGGTTCCAAATTAAGTGACTTGCAACAAAATGTCTAACGCGATACAAAGTTGGAAGAGTAAATAGCTCCAATATAGAATAGTTGGCGAGATCAAAGGGCGGGCGGTGAAGCAATTTCTACGTATAATTCAGTTTGCTCTCAGTACTGTAGCCGCTGCGTTGCCCAGTTTAATTTTATTAAATGGATCTTAATTACTTTTTATGCTGTAGTACGATAGGCTGTCGAAGCGATGCGGCACATTAACTGTAAACCCACGACGACGATTGAACCTACGACCATAGGGGTCGTATGTTCAATTATTTAATTTCCTCACTTTGGTAATGAGATAAAGCGCAGCTGCAAGAGAATTATCTGAATTTGTACGGCTATCTTAAGAGTGTTCAAATGGTCTGGCTATATCTGTTTTTGATCCCCCCGAAAGTCCGAGTAAGTTATGGCTGGATGTCGTAAGGCAAGCTTCATAAATATGAACTAACCATTTGATGCTGTAGGAAGTGCAAAAAATTAGGAGTTGGAAGAGAGACCCTAGCCATGAAAGCCAGGAATAATGCCTATAAGAAGATGAAGGAATATGACAAAGCTCATACGGATAGTTATGTAGGTGTATGTGCAAAAATATAAATTTCCTCGCGAAACACAGTCATGATATAAGAGAAAATTAAACAATTCTATCGTTAATGAAACGGAAAATTGGTACAAGAATAAAAATTTACGATAATGTCAGAAAAAAAAACAAAAAAGGATAAAAGGAATATTTTTAATATCGAAGGATGCCTTATTTGATATTATGAGAAACAACGGGCGCGCGTATAAGAGCCGTAATATATTATTTAATCAAGCAATCAGAGCGCGGGACAACACGTCGATAAATCGCGGCTATTTACATACTGATAATGAGTGCGTCTGATGCGGCGTATTGTTGCAGGGTTCATGATTTTGTTGTATATATATTTAGTTAATTTTTTTTTTTGGTTTAGCGGGGTAGCCAGAGAGTAATGAGTGCCCTAATTTACGGTCTCTGTGTACCTCTTTCACCTTATCCAATGTCACCAACTTCTTCACTAACACTTCACTGTATTTTGGAAAATAAGCTGGGATTTTCCCCATTTTTTTTATTTATAATTTCTGTTCTTTCGTAACTTACTCGACGCCTCGACGTACCCAAATTAGTTTTTTTTTGTTAAAGAATTTTTGACAGAAGACAGAAAGAAATTTGGTAACACATCACTTTCCTCTGTTCTGAAAATTTATAAAATGATTAATTTAATCAGCCTTTCATAATTGATTATAGTTATGTTATATTATACAGAAACATTCTCATGGGAAATATTTGAATAATGCTATTTGTTCTTAGCTTCACCCGTATATCTGCTAGGTATACGGGTATTGGGTATATACCCGTATATATGCGGGTAGGTAGACGAAACTTACACTTTCTCTACGTGGACAACACCCACGTATCGCTCAAGTTTTTGAGACATACTATATTGAGTGGCGAAACTCAACACTGCGCTTTGTCTTGTACTAGAGCAAGAAAATGAAAATAATTCAATCCCCCTAGTGGCAATCGAACTCCCAACAGCAGAGTTAACAGTCAGATGATATGCCGCTGCACCACTACAGCCTATGTTTATGATGGAACTCACCGTCGTACTTTATCTGGCCATACATAAAAATCTTTTTATGACTTTTTATATAAGACCACCAAAAGTTCTACCAGAGCAGAGACATCATAAATGGCCCAAAAAAAGTTAGATCTGATTCTGATAAAGAATTTAAAAAATCAATAATAAAGTACTCATAAATATTGTACCGCGTCACATTTATGCCAATATATGCGAATATACCAAACGGACAGTAATCACGGAATAATAAATATTATATAACGATATTTGTTTTTTATATTTACTCAGTTATTGGAATACAATAGTGAAATATATTTTCATGAATTATATAGTTCATTTTGAACACGACGAAATTACGCATTGGCGCAGTGGCTGTGAGCTTGATTTCCACTCGGGGTAAACATTGACAAAATATTGACGATAAATCACTCTCTCCTTTACGTTGTATCCCGCATATAGCTGGGTAAGCAAAGGAAATATAATTTTCAAGACACTACAGTTTTGGTGGCGTAACTCAACGCCGGTCTTAGTCTTGTTACCACCGCTACCACCAAACTTGTCCTAAATGTGTAAACAAATTTGAAATAAAAAATTGAATAATATAATGGACCTGACTTCTCCTTGATACAGTTTAATTAACTTGCTACCCCCTACAGCTAGAAATAAAAAAATATATATTAGACTTGAACTCGGTTATATTACCTACTTGCTGCTGTACGCCATTTCCGTAATTTCCTATCTTTATGTATGAGTAAGGGAGTTATTTTGACGACCTTATGAAGAGATTCAAATTTTCGGTCTCTTCGAAGTCAATAATAAAATATATTTTTTCATAAAGTCTTGGGTTGTATCAAAAGTTTTAAAATATTTTTAGAGGGCACCTTGTATCTAGACACTTTGGTCCCCAATTTTAATCAAATTTTCATGGCTATGTGTGGAACTCAACCTCACATTTTGTCTTATTGCCAGAACAAAGAATTAAAAATAATGAATTCCCCTGGAAATAGAACCGCTACCGATTGTGCCGCTGGGCTAGGACGGCTTTTATATATACATACATACCATGCTTATATGCAAGTAGTGCAGTTACGTCATCGTGTCATCGATCCGCCTCCAATTATTCACGTACGGGCCTCTGTTCGACGATATTGCATGTGATTTCGACAAACAAAGGACTCTATTTCACAATACAATATACCGATAATAATATATTAGTAGCTTACAACGATTATAAAATAGTTATATGTAGTAATTTCTGGGCAGTTAAAGCAGAAATTGGGCTCGAATTCTTTAAAAGTGAAATTAGATAAGAAATACTTAGCTTAGACCGTTAAAAACATTCAAAGATTTACATCTTCATATCATTTAACTCTTCTTTATTATTCATATGATATTCATGCAGTCCGCGTTTTAGACAACACTCAGCCAAAACCACAGATCGCTGAACGTTGAAATTGTAATGTAGTTGAGCACTAAAAGGGAATTTATTAAAAATCCTACGGTAGGTCCTAGGTTACAATATAAAATTTAACTTATAAGCATTATAACAACATTTAATGAAATTATTGGTGTTTATAAATACGGTTGTGGGCTCGATTCTGACTCATCGGAACCAATTATATTTATTACTTCTTCGTGGATCAAGACAAATCGCGGTATTAAACTCCACTAGTTAACACGCAATGTCTCAAAAATTGGGCAGTACTTGAAAAGCGGAGTGTCTTAACATTAGGTTTCCTCTGCCTATTCTGCTATATGATACGGTATACAGCGTGAACCTAAATTAAAAGTAGCATTAAGTAAGCTATATGCGACCTGTGACCGGGTCACCAGCACTCACACGTACATAAAGCTCAAATTTGCATAATGTCCCGTCCAGCTGGAACGGTTCCGATTAAACGTAAGCAACGGCAATTTCACGCGCCACTTGTCAAACGATCTGGCTATAGGTACCTATTCGTAGTGTAGATTGGTACAGTGTCTAACGTTGCAAAGTAGATTCTTTGTGGGTTAATGAAAGGAGTATTTACGGTGGTTTCGCATTTTTTATTCGATTATAAAATAGTTATATGTAGTAATTTCTGGGCAGTTAAAGCAGAAATTGGGCTCGAATTCTTTAAAAGTGAAATTAGATAAGAAATACTTAGCTTAGACCGTTAAAAACATTCAAAGATTTACATCTTCATATCATTTAACTCTTCTTTATTATTCATATGATATTCATGCAGTCCGCGTTTTAGACAACACTCAGCCAAAACCACAGATCGCTGAACGTTGAAATTGTAATGTAGTTGAGCACTAAAAGGGAATTTATTAAAAATCCTACGGTAGGTCCTAGGTTACAATATAAAATTTAACTTATAAGCATTATAACAACATTTAATGAAATTATTGGTGTTTATAAATACGGTTGTGGGCTCGATTCTGACTCATCGGAACCAATTATATTTATTACTTCTTCGTGGATCAAGACAAATCGCGGTATTAAACTCCACTAGTTAACACGCAATGTCTCAAAAATTGGGCAGTACTTGAAAAGCGGAGTGTCTTAACATTAGGTTTCCTCTGCCTATTCTGCTATATGATACGGTATACAGCGTGAACCTAAATTAAAAGTAGCATTAAGTAAGCTATATGCGACCTGTGACCGGGTCACCAGCACTCACACGTACATAAAGCTCAAATTTGCATAATGTCCCGTCCAGCTGGAACGGTTCCGATTAAACGTAAGCAACGGCAATTTCACGCGCCACTTGTCAAACGATCTGGCTATAGGTACCTATTCGTAGTGTAGATTGGTACAGTGTCTAACGTTGCAAAGTAGATTCTTTGTGGGTTAATGAAAGGAGTATTTACGGTGGTTTCGCATTTTTTATTATATAGCAGGGTAGGCAGAGGTTCGCTTGAGCACCCGTAGCCCTGGTCTGTGGAGGTTGAGGAGGAGCACCGTGAGGTTTTAGTGGGTAATGTGGACGGACGAAATCTGCCGTTCATAAGTCCTACATAACCAACACTAATCTCCACTCGGGCAGCGTACCCTTAAAACGATCTTATCACGATTAAAAAAACGTGAATAAATAAAAGGTAGGTATATGGAATTGCTTGTTAAGAAACTCAGTTTTCCACTTTTAAAAAAGGAAAGTAAAAAAGGATATTTACTACCAAATTATCGTTTGTTTTAATATAGTTATAATAATAAATTGTAACGGAAATGCCGTTCTCCATTTTGCATTCGTAAATATTAGAAAATAGATCGTTGAAATCAACGCCAAACTTTGCTTAAAAAGTATATAGGTACATGTATGCTATATATAAACTTTCTTTTGAATTATAACTGAACCACAACCAAAGCTGGCATGACTGTTACTGTAAATTTTCACTGAAAAACTCATAATTCCTTCTTAAATTAGCATGGCGTCATACAAAACACATTTCATTGTATGAACATAAAACGGTTCGTAAGAGAGCTCGGCTAAATACACAACGCTCTGTCACCGTTTCCCGCAACACTTGCATCGTAAATTAGGTTAGACTCAGAAAGTGTGAAAATCTCACTCAATTTAGCTGGCAGGCACCTACTGTTCTGTTACATAATGAATGTGCGATCAAAGATGTGCTTCGCAATGCTGTTGGTGGCGCTGTGACGCAATGTTTGACTGTAATCGTGATGGTTGCGGGTTTGATTCTAATTCGGCATGGTTATATTCAAAAAATCATTTTTAGAAAAAGCCCATCGTGGCCCAGTGGCATGAGGATGTGGCTATAAATGCGGCGATTGTGGATTCGTGTCTTCGCTCCGGTAACGAGGCAAGCTGCGGCGTTCAGTTGCCTTTGTGTCACTACGTCGTCACTATGTTGTGGTTTTATTTTCAAGGTAAACGTATTTTTCAATGAACGTAGATTTCCTAGCGCTTAAAGAGATGTTCGAATTTAAAAAGAATATTCAAATTACATCCACATTTCATGGATGACATTAATAAAGTAATGATACTAGTCGGTGAGGATTTAATAACTTTCCTACACTGAGTTTTCAAGTCATCACGCTAATTCTGTACAATCTACATGTTGTTAATAGATTTCAGTTCCATTGTCGTAACTGGAAGCTCTTTCGAAGAACATCCAAGAGCTAATATTTATTTATAATAATAATAAAAGGAAGAAAGCATAAGGGAACCGCCCTGCCCCTACATTGTGAATTCCAACCAGACCGCGGCTACAACAGTCTTTATTAAAGTACTTATTAAGAAAACGTATAATAATTTGAACGTAGCGGGATTTAAACCCGCACCTCTTTGAAAACCTTTCAATCTTTATTAAACACTTTTGTGTGTAATCTTTCTGAAGGTACTTATTATGCTTATTTACATATACTAAGATTGTATTAGAGTGGTGTTTCGTGATGGTGATTGATTTGTGAGATCAATATAAGTCGATGAATCGAGGGCACCACCGCAAAGCGGCTGATATGTTAATTAAACTCACGGTATACACCTGCAGTCGTGGCTCGGGTATTTTCTACGTTCAAAAGATAGTTAAGGTAAAACCATAAGCGAACCATACTATATACACCAGAATTCCAGAGCATAAAATAGCATCACACACCCATATAAGACCGGCGGACACTACTACATACACCAGAGCTGGGACGTAAAATAGCATCACACTTCAACTAATCATATACCAAGTCCTGAAACCACAGTAGTTTTTTTTTTATGTAAAAGACACGGCAAACGTGCGTTCGGGTCATCTGATGGTAGGTGATTACCGCCGCCCACGGCCCCGTACAACACCAAAGGAGTTACAGGTGCGTTGCCGGCCTTTAAAGTGGTTTGGGCGCCGGGGCCCGGCATTACCTGATGCGAAACGCAGTGGCATAAAGCCACTACTTCACGCCGGTTTTAAATGCCGGGGGTGGTAATGATCCGGTCGAGTCTACCCATGCGTGTAGCCATTGCTGGCAACGTGACTCTACCACATAATTTAGTTGCCTCTTACGACACCACCAGTACCAGGATGATCCAATTCTAGGCAGGGACCACACGGCAATACGGTGGTATAGAATATGTCAACCAACGCCATACAAGTGTATTGTCATTTCATTATTATTATTTTTTTTACTTAAATTTAATTTTTTTATATCCAAGGCAAATACTGTTACACCCCAATTGGGAATAAAACCCATAAGCGTTACATTAACTGACATACTCCATGCCACGAGTATGAAACTACATTTTATAAAAAGTTCCTCAGATTAAAACAATATTACATACATACACATACTGATTAAACAATAATATTTAATTACGCTAGCAGTTTCGAAACAAAGTTAGCAAGTTTAAAATTGGTTGGATAGTTAGTTCATGCAAACATAATTATACAAGGAATGGATATTTACATTATTTATTAATATAATTATAAACTTATTAAAATTTGGAATTCATGTTTTTTTAAATTTAATATTATATTGTATACAGAATGAAAAGTGGCAGTGGAAATAAAAATCAAAAAATATAGGACGAGAAAGGGAGAAGGGATATTAAATATGTTGAAATGGTTTGGTAGCATTGATTTTGCTTTATATTTTTATAAACCAAACCGTTTCAACATATTTAATAATTTATATTAAAAGTTATGTACACAAAAACGCTTTAAAACTGATTTTTCAATAAAAAAATAGTTCTGAATCGCGATGGCGTACCTTATTAGGCCAGCTATACACGTATTGGAGACTGTTTATTCAAAAATGTATAAGTATGTTTATTCAAAAGTGTAAAAAACGACTGTCGTACTAAATTGTATAAATAATATCATATAAAACAGAGAGCGGAGAAAAAAAACCATTTAAAATCATTTTGGCCGTAAATAAAACAGAAACTGCATTCGTTCAGTTCAGATTTAAATCGAACATCGTAATCTGTCTGCTTCGGTGGAGTATCGAAATGAAACGATTTCATAGCGGTTTTTATTAATTAATATTGACGCGTCGCATCGCATCTGCGGATTGGTAACCCAGATAGGACTGTATAATGCACATATTGCTAGCTTTTACCAATGGCTTTGCCCTCAAGATGAAATGTAAATAATAAAAAATACAATTTAACAAAAATTCTGGCTGTAGCAAGTACTCTTTTTTGATAAATCACAAACTATGCAACACAAAGTGTTTTTTTTTCGAATTCGAACTAGGTGTTACTGAGATACGCACATTCAACCAAACAGATTTTTCAGCTTCGTAATAATATTTAGTACAGATGTATCTACATATATAATTATGTACAAACTCCTATGTAGGTTATGTTGAATATTTCGTATAATTTATACCTATTGTATATGAAGGGGCGGTCAATTGGTCATACGAATGTCATGTTTGATAGCTTGTGGCTTAACGCTATAATTAATTATATTAGTTATTGCTATATAGCAGTTTCTAGAGTTATTGAGGCCTGTTGAGGCACGGTGTCATAACATTTGACTGTTAATGCGATAATTGTGGGTTCGATTCCCACTTGGAGGAATTAATAATTTTCATTTCCTTTCCCTCAGCTCAGAATGTCACAATAATTGCGTATTGAGTAATTTGCGTACGCGGGATTTGCGTACTGTATGCGGGATACAGCGTGAAGCAAAAAATATATAATTCTTCTCCTTCCTTGATCTGACTAGTAACAGAATTGGGCTCTATGAAACAATTCGTTATATCTCAAAAATGTGTAGAAAGACTGCATAGTGTTTTAACATTATGTTTTCTCTGTCTTAAAAAAATACATATTTTTTTATAAAATTAATTTAATGCTACCATTCCCTTTATCATGTTTCACAAAATATACCAAAACATTTTTTTTTTATTAAAAAGTTGTGTACACAAAAACGCTTTCAAAATGATTGTTCAATAAAAAAAATTAGTTCTGGAACGCATTCGTGTATCACAAATCATATACGAGAATGCATTGGGGACCTTTGTATGTATACTAATATTATAGTGTTAAAGCATTTGCTTTGTTGGGTGCGTTAATCTCAGAAGCTATGGCTTCAGAATAAAAAAAAATACTGCATTTAACAAAACAAAAATCCACATCAGCAGTAATATAAAATAAGCTTTATTTTATATTACTGCTGATGTAGATTTTTGTTGTGTATATTCGCACAGGGAACCTAGGAATATAATATTTAGATACTTCTGTTCCCGATTGTCCACGCAAAATAATCCGCGTTCAATATTTCCCCCGAGTGGGGAACGAACTCACAACCGTAGTGTTTCCAGTCGCATGATTGAGCTCCTTAGCTACAATAACTTTCTTATTCTTTAATTTTAAACATCAATTTGTCTTTTTATTATCAATTTTATCGTGGAAGTTTATTATGTGACAATTACCTAAAAAAATACTGTGAACATATTAAAATCTTATATATTTTAAATTTATTTATGTAATAAGTATTTCATTTAATAAGGGAAAAACAAATATCAAAGTATTTCACTAAGCTTCAAGCTCTATACCGCACACTCATAGTAGGAATTATTTGTTATGGTACTGCATTTAATATAATATTCTAAACATTAAATCGAGGTTTATCGTGGCGCAGGAGCGCAAGTGTGTGACTGTAAACCCGACAGGGTGTGGATTCGATTCCCACTCAAGGCAATTAAAAATATTTAATATTTTAATTTTTCACTCTATCTTAACACTAGGCACCCTCTGCATGCGGGATACAGCGTGAAGCTTAAAAAAAGAACACATTAAAATTATAGTCTGTATGTCTGTTTTATTTATTATAGACTCATCAACATTTGATTAAACTCCAAAGATCACTTGGGCTAAGAGGATTACGTGAGTCGATATCGACCGCGGGAATTTGAATACGTATGTATGTTCCATGCAAGTTTAGAAACTTTAGTGAATGGACAAATACAAATTTGTTTACACTATTGTATGACACAGATGGAAATTTCGTGTAGATGATGATTGTGAGTTTCACTCTCACTAATGGTCCAGCAGGTCAAAGCGCTGCGTTGAGCTCCGCCACGTAACACCTAATATGTCAAAACTTTAGTAGAAAATAGGAAATGGATATATTAACACAAAGTTCTCTCGTATACATTTTGGCTATAGATACAGAGGTGATGTTGAATCATAAACTTAACAAAAATAAATTTAATGTCGTTAAATGGCCGTAAAACAAGAACACAGTGTTTTAAGACGACGAACGGCCATCGGGGCTTAGTCACCACTTTATAAAAAAATCTTTGATGAATTTTTAAAATCATAATATATAATTATCGTATGCAATCATGTATATGCGCTTTAACAACGTCAATTATTATTATAGAGGTAGAAGCGTTATATCAAATCTAAAATTTCGGTCACAGAATTGTCGAGTGGTGTTTAATTAGAGCTAAATAATATTACGTCATTAACCGATAACAAGTACATTTGTTTTGTATTATAGCTATACCTTTATGAATAGTGTATATATATGCCAACGAAGTGCGGTTCGACTAGCTTTAACTAGATAAGTGGACTGAAAAAGTTAAAGACTCTATCCTGGTATCCTAAAAATAGGTACAGAAAAAGAAAAAAAGCGAGTAAGAAGAAAGAAATATGATCATGAAAGTAATTGAGACGATTAGCAAAGGACCGTAACAAATATGTAAAAAGAGGAAACCAGTCGTAGCGCAGGAGACAAGCGTGCGACTGTAAACGCGATTGCTTGTGGATTCGATTCTCACTTGAGGTACATCTTAGGTTCCCGATGGTAACAAGCGTTGAGTTCCGCTACTCAACATGCATTGCGCGAAAAATGGGGAAAGGGGTGGGGTGTCACTACAATCCCTCTCTACCTACCCTGCTGCGTGCCGAATACACCGTGAAGTTCATTGTAAAAAATAATTATTATATGTACATATATTATTTAAATACCTAATGTACATTAAGATCTGTCTAAAGATTACAAACACAAAAAATATAACTCTATCACATAACGAACTAAATCATTGCTTAATTCTGCAGATTTCATAAACTGATAGCGAAGTTCTCGAGTCTCGATAAAGTGCGAAAGGTTTGTCTTCACTCCGAGAAAGTTTGGATAATCCTTATATCTGCTAAGTAGTTTGCTGGCGAAAGCAAAAATAATTACTGGACGAGTACTTTGAGACGATTTCTATTCGTTGGTAGAAATGAAACGATATATTTTTTTCAGCTTCTCGCTGTATTCCGCGTATAGCATATATATAGCAGGGTAAGCAGTGGGAACTCAGTGCTCAGATATTATGAGTGGCTAACTTCAACGTTATTCCAGTGAGGAGGATGGGATAGATCCAAAAAATGAAGATCATCCATTTTCCAAGTCATATAAAGTCTGAGTCTCTAGTGAACTGGTGATAAATTATTTGACGTTCAAAAAATTAAGCATGATACTTCTTATTATTTTACTTTTGACTTAATAAATAATAATAACAACTTCGGTCAAGTCAGTCATCTAATGATTGTAGCTTCTAGTTCCACTTGGGAAAATGTATTATACAATTCCATTGATTTTAATCAAATCCACTAACGTCGCCTTTATAGTTAGTGTCTGCATTATTGCTAAATTATAATATAAAAAATCAAATCAGCTTCACGCTGTACCCCGCACACAACAGGGTAGGCAGGGGGAATCTAGCGTTAAGATACATGTGGCGGAACTCAACGCCACCCTTTGCCTCGACACCAGAGCGAAGAAATGAAAAGCGGTATATAATTAAGACTGTCGTGCAGGAGTACAAGCATGCGACTGTGGGTTCGATTCTCACTCGGTGGACTAAAATATTTAATATTTGAATTATGCTCTGGTAACGCAAAAACGCAGTGCTGAATTTCACCATTCAACAGATTATATGAAATGTCAACAAGAGTTCACCGGAAAGTGGAGAACGAAGTAACTCAACACTAGACTCCTCCCTTTATGTGCGTGAAGCTAAAAAAAATAGTAGTCTATTAACTAAAAAGGTAAGGTTATGGGTTCGATACTCACTTGAGGAAAATATTTAAAGAATTTTGAATTCGTAGCTCTGGTATGAATATTATGATTACTATATTATATTTTAACTTAACCAACTTAACTAATGCTAAACTTAAATCAATATCACTGAGTTAGGCTATCCATATTCAACATACAGTATCTATATATTTACTCTGTTTGTATAGATTCAAGTTCAAAAAAAAAAAAAAAAATAAAAAAAAAAA
>DWAN01004644.1:0-11965 GCA_018230445.1 Heliconius hewitsoni | reverse complement strand
ATAAGTATTTATCTTTCCTAAGTGTGGATTAACACGTTAAAAATGTTTAAAAAAAAGAAAGTAATATAGTTTTCTTATTTTATTCCTGAATAAATGTTACAGTTGCTATATTGTATGTATGTTGTATTGAAGATAGACGAAGTATAAACTACCATAACATAACTCAGGTTCTGAACATATGACCTAACTTGAATAGTAGTTCTGAAATGTAATTGAAAAATTTCACAGAGACACTGCATGAAATTTCAATTTCAAGATCTTGCAGAAATCTTTTATAGTGTGACGTGATCGGGAGTGTATTGTGAATATGAGGGCATTAATGGGAATACTTTCACTTTAGCAGTATAATTATATTTATTTTTTAAATCTATGTATAATCTATTTCTTACGCTGTATCACACTAATCTAGAATCTAGTGTTAAGGCACTCCGTTCTCTAATTTTCACCCAATTTTGGGAGACAATGCGTGTTGAATGACGGAACTGAACGCTACATTTTTTTTTGTTTCCATTGCGAGGGAAATGCAAATAATTCATACTCACGAGTGGAAAGCCACAATCGCCACGTTTACTGTCAGACACCGTACCACTGCACCACGGAGGCGTCATTTATAGATTTTTTGAATCTTTTAAGCCCATTTTTTTATCTATATCGATATTAGGTAGGTATGAAGTTTCGTAAATTTTATATTTCTATTCCTACTTAAGGCTTAATTTGTTAAAGCAAACTTTGATGGCAACCAAAGAAATTGAGGATTCAAATTTGATCATACATAGTCAATTAAAAAATTGTTAAAAAAAACGTTTTTAAGAAATGCTAACAGAGAAAAGTCCACAACATTATTTCATATTCTGTATGCAATTCTAATATATACTGTCAATGAATCAAACTGAATCACTCTACAGCGTTATAAATATTACAACATACTGGTACATGGTTAATTATCGACTAACGTGATTTGATATGACTAGTCATATAAATTACGTCGTTGTTAGTATTCTAAATGTATGATGTATATTAAATAGTACTAATATATATTTTTTTAGCTCAATGGATAATTAGATATCGATTAATAGGGCTCCAACTTTAACTGGTTATTTTCTCTATTTTTGGCTTAAATAAATCTAAAGAAATTACTAAGAGAACATCTTCAGTTATCGACAATTTGAACATTTTTTCAGATTACCAAAAATATATATAAATAACAAAAATTTTATTGAATTTCTTTAAATCTTATATACTGGTGGCATTTTTATAGATATTTTTAATGGTAACTTGAAATTTACAATTCAATCCAACAAAATATAAGAATTAAGATTTTATTTCTCAAACATTTGATCTTTTGCATATCAAAATTTTCTTCAAGACGCTTAGGGATGTGAAACAAAGAGGAAAGGTATGCCGTATTTCTCTTACAAACAATAAAATGCTAGAACTAAGGCAAAAGAATGTCGGTTGAAATTTATTGCCCCTTTTCCATTACTTTAAGCGATAGATTCTATTAAAATTTATTGAAAAAAATATCCGTTTAGTATCGTTGAGACTACTGCTACAGTATAGTGGTCGTCAATTTAAAAGTCTCTAAAAGTAAACATTTTTCAACAATGATAATAATTAATAAAAAATATAATGAAATCAGCGCACACAGCAGGGAAAGCAGAGGAACCTACTGTTAAGACACTCTATTCCCAACTTTCCGCTGAAATCAGAAAGCATTGCGTATTGAGTGGCGAATCTCAACGCCGAGCTTTGTCTCGACAGCAATGCGAAGAAATGAAAATATAAACTTAAATAAATATTTCATTTCCTCGAGTGGAGATCGAACTCCACAACCAGTCGATTTTTCAGCCACACTTTGTGCCTCTGCGCCACGACTGGCCAAGTCCATGTTATCAACGTGAAGTTGATATGGATGAATGGATATTTGTTACGCTATAACGTAAAAACTATCAAACGGAGTTATTGTAAAAGCTGAAATTTTATTGTAAAAGCTAATACATCAGAATAGCATATACAATAACGTAAGATTTTTTATAATTTGGCTATTTTTTATAACAACAAATTAAAGCGGAGGAAGCTCCGCTTTGGTCGCTAGTGATTTATATATATATATATATATATATATATATATATTTTAGTATTCTTCATTACATTAAGTCAGTAATTCCACTTGGTTTTATATAAGACAACCATAGCTTTAGCTGTTTTAAGATATTTATTTATATTTTCAACCTTACAATAGTCCTGAAATAATAAAATAGTTACCGTCCCCAATAATTGAATCTGATTCCCAACACAAATATATATCATTTTATTTTTACTCTATTTATAATAGATATAAGAATTAAATAAATGTTTATAATTCATAATTTATCTATTTATAAAAGAACTTGTTGATGACAGTGGACGAGGCGAAAGAGGTGTGTAGAGACCGTAGCATTTGGCGCTCCGTTCTCTCTGACTACCCCGCTAGGGATAAAGCGTGAACCTAAGTTAAGTTTTTTCTTAGTGTGTTATTTATTACTTTTATATTTTAAATAGAAGTGTGAAATATAGAATATCGTATATGAAGGCGGAGAGCTCGTCTTGGCACAGCACTCTCACTGTAAACGCGACGATTTTAAGTTCGATTCCCATTCGCGAAATTATTATTTCCATTTACCCGCTCTGATCAAAACGAGCTGCGTTGGGATCCGCTTTAACAATAGGTTCCCTCAGCCTACCCTTCTATTTGTGAAATTCAGCGTGAAGCTGAAAAAATATATGGAGAATATCATTGTGACGTTAGTACGAAGTTAGAGTATAACATCATTTAATTTAAAGCGTTTTCATAGTGTAAATAGGCAAAATTTGGCTTTGGGTATTGCTATCTATCTACTCCACAAATTCTCAACGGATGGAGGGCGATGTAACTTATCGCGGCATCCTACTTGGCCGCTCTGCTAAATCACAATATACGGAAACAGTGGAATAAACAGTCTTTATACGCTTTTATTCATAGAATATTAAAAATATGAGGCATTATAAAACGTGATGTATAAACGCGACGGTTGTGGGTTCGATTTCCAATGGCAAAATAAAATATTTAATATTTTTTCTTACTCACTCTGATAATGTGGAAACGTTTTGACACTTCGTTCCCATTGAGACATTTCCGTTACCCACTTTCTGAAGAACTCCCGAGGCATTGCGTGTTGCATGGCGGAAATCAACGTCGAGCTTTGTTAATATTTCATCCCCCGAATGGGACTCGAACCTACAACTTTAATTAAGTCTAAATTATTCTAAAAAATATTACCTATTTATCCTTTTAGAATTGGATAACAAAACTGCTTTGTTCCATTTAAGTCCAATCCGCTTCAAGCTCAAGAATAACTTCGTAGATAATAAAACAATACACCTCCATCTTAGAATTTCACAAATAAGATAAGAATTAATAAATATTTGCTAAAATCAGTTTCGGCCCGACCCTTTCCCGGGTCGTGAACAAGGCTACGATCTCTCTATGCCGCTCACGTAGCTTCCACTGTTTGTGTGTACTCAACCTTATCTCACTCTCACCCTTGGTCGATCCACTTGCTATCATATTAAATTTATTTTTGTGTTATATATTTTTTAAATGTTATTATTTTAAGGTACATTTAAAAATATACGTACATGATTAGTGGGTTTTGGATGTGCAATTTATAATTGCTTTTCTTGACGAGTAGTCATTTTGATTTTCTTCGCGCTGTATTCAGTACAAAGCAGGGTTGACATGGGGAATCTGGGAACCAAGTGTTAAGACACTACGTTCAAACTAAGACACCTCCCTTCCTCACTATAATGGTATATCTATATAAATGCGTTAAAAATTAAACAATTTTAATAAATATATATTATGTATTTTTATAGTAGATTCATATTTAATGTCGTGTTTTCTATTTTAACTTTGAATACAGAATAATGTTAATTTTCAAAGGAATTTTGCTATACTCACTATATACATTCTATCAACTACAGAATTATGTATTTCTATGGATTTAATTTGAAATACTTGAATAGAATATATTTTTGTTTGTTTTGTGGAACTCTATATTGAAATGTGATATAGCTAATTGATTCTGACTTTCAATTATCTGCTGCTTTTGTTTCACTATCTCAAAAAAAAAGTGTCAGGAAATGGGTGTAACATCATAAATCACCTTCACGCTGTATCCCGCACACAGCAGGGAAAGCAGAGGGCACCTAATGTTAAGACATTTGGTTAAGACATTTGGAACGAAAAAAATGAAAATATAAATGTAACTAAATATTTAATTTACTCGAGTGGTGATCGAACTCACAACCAGTCCCACTGCTGCGGGTGCCGCTGCCCCACGACTAGCACAGGGGCACAAAACAAATCGTAAAAGAATAGTAAAACTGCAAAAAAAAACAATTTTAAAAACAAACTATAAGAAGAATATTGAACTCGATATATTCAATCAACGGCAGGCAATCAGCGACAGAAAATAATTCCATAGATATCCAGCCCGTAGCTGGTAGCCGTCTAATGGAATCGATACGATTTAATCTACCCTGACTTCTATCTTGGTATTTAGTAGAATTGGCTCAGGTTTTCCGTAAACGCCGCACCGACGTACTCGTTAAAGTTCTTTATTAACTTACTTTGATAGCCTTCTAGTTATATAAAATAACAAATTTAAAATTCAATTTCTAATGACATCCTCTAAATTTTTTTATAGAGGACGGAATAAAAATATAATTAATGTTGAATCGAACATCATACGGTTCTCGACAATAAGTGCTATGTCATCGGCGTACATCATAAGCCATGGAGGCTGGTCTTGGATGTGAGCCGAAACATTATCGAGCACTACATCTGGTCGGGCTTAGTGAAGCCAACAGCAGCCCTAACCATAGCAGAGGAAACATGGTAGTCAATTATAGACCTCAAGGATCAGGTACACCGACGAGGCTTACAGGCAAAGGCATTCTGCAGATCTAAAAACAGCACATGCAGGGATTTCTTTTTCCCCTGTATGCCTTCATCAAAGTTCTGAGTGCAAAAATGGCCCATCCTGCCTGAAATCCATATTGAGACCCAGGGATAGTACGCTCTTGGCGAAGCCTGAGACCGATCATGAGTTCAAAGAGCATCACGGAATGACTCAAAAGCTTGAGCACTGCCTCTCCCTTTGTAAATAGGGGTAATAAGGTAATCAATCAATTTAAATTTGTATCCAAAATAAATAAAAGCCAAAATAATTTTGATCATTTTATCATATATGTAGTTTATAATTAGTTCTACATTTTTTATAGTAATCTCTATGAATTAATCTTTTTAAGTTCGCCAATAAAATTCTAGGTCGCAGTTCAGATTGAATATTCAAACATCCAAACCATTTTTGAATTGTCCGATAAATCCGTTTCCATTTTCAAATGATTTGTCAGTTTTTGCCGCGTTTAAAAATAGAGTGGCCTTTATTTTAGACGATAACTGCAAATTGGGAAATATAACATTTACAGCAACGTTTACGTAAGAGTTGTGCCGCAAAAATGTTTATATAAATGAAAATGTTTTGTATTTCTTTATACAGCCTTAAAATTCCTATATTTCTTTTGTAAAGCAACAGTAAACGACTGTAACCGCGACCGTTGCAGGTTCAATCCCCACTCGGGAAAATGATAACAATCGTGGTATAGATATTAGGTAGTTTAACTTCCTTATTTCGTCAGCGATAATTACGACTCACCACATCCCGATTTCTCCATTTCTGTATTTTAAATGTGAGATACCTTTTCAAATATCAATTTTGTTGATACGCTATTAAGTGCTATTTATTATTTATATTTAAGCAAGTGTCTAACGTATTAAATTTGATAACGAATAATATTATTATCGTTTGAAAAAGATCTATAAATTTTGCAGTATAGAAAACAAAAATGGTAATGGTATGGTATAATTTTATAGCTACATTTTGAAGCGATTTCATATTATAGGCATAAAATATCGTAGTTATAGATAGATAGAAAATAGATAGATAGAACAAATCTTATTTTTCTTTAAAATTGCGTATTTATTTTTTTATGTATTCTTCCTTCATATGTTTTTATTGAGATTTTGGTTCAAAGAAAAACACGTTAACTTGAATATTGAATAAATTATAATAATCATTAAGAATAATTTGTATCCCATAGCAATAAGTATACCAAATATTATAAAATTATTTCATCTTATAAGAGATCCTAATATAATGAATAATCTATATCTATATAAATAATTAAATAGATAAATTTATTTATCTACTTTTAACTACTTTTCCCAAAAAAATATTTGTATCGATGTTTGTACTGCCGAGCTTACGGAAGTAAGGCCATCGAGTAGAGGCTGAGCCGTACAGACGCCGACATATGAATAATTTGTCGTCAGATTTGGCAAGTCTCCTTGGAAACGATCCCAATTCCCGAATGCTTGCATCTTTTACTATCTCATATCTCATTAACGTTATCTGTGTAGAACGTTCTGTGTGCTTAAAGTTTTTGTTTTAGGATGTAAATCGTTTTTCTTAATTGCTTCACAAAAAAAGAAAAGATTGACCAAAACGAGATTGTGAGGCATATATAGGCTAGGCCATTACAGGCTTAACTGGTGTAGAATAGCACGAAACAGGCAAAAGACGAAGAACTGGAGATATTTACCCTAAAATGGGACGATACAGGCTAGTATAATTATAATAAATGCTCCACGCTGTTACGTGCACGTGTTAAGACTCTCCGTTACCCACATCCCACAATTTTTTTGGGATATTGACTTCCTTATAACCAGAGCGAGGAAATTAAAATAATAAATTTATCCGAAAGCGAAATGAAAATAATATTATATTAACATTTTATACTATTTTAATATCCAGAAGATGATTTATTTACCACAATTTTGATTTGCGCTATATCACTATGTTATAAGACTCGAAAAATTACATTGTTTCTTTTTAAAAATTAATAATTTAAAAACAAAAGAACATTGAAACTTTTTTGTAACGATTTATGTTGTTTTATTGGTTTAAATATGATTCTGATTAAAATCTGTAGCTTTTTACTATCATTTCTGTGTGTCTTCTTCCTCCTGGCATTAATCTTAGACTATGTTGCCAGGGTCTGCCTTCCTGCTCAATCATGAGTATATTTCACTTTCCCGGAAGGTCTATACTATATATGAAAATAAAAAATATAAAGATAAATAAAAAAAATATTATAAGTTTTTATAAAATAACAATCGGAAACAAAGTAAAAGATGCCTAAATCGCTGTCAAAATTGTCTTAAATTAATTCATTTCCTTCTTTTTTTTTATTTCATAAGTCGGTGAAAAATACATTTAGTAAAAAATCTTTGCATTATTTATTTTCTCATAATCTTTTATCATTTAATATTTATTTTGAAAATGAAGGCCGTCGTGGCGCAGAGGCACAAACGTGCGACTGTAAACGCGACAGTTGTTGTTCTCTCGCTCGGGGGAATGATATATTTAATGTTTATTTTCTCGCTCTCGCAACGAAGCAAAATGCGGCATTAATTTTCAAGAATTTGGCGAAAAGTGAAAACATTGACGTTAAAAACCTTAATTAATTTAAATTTAAATTTAACTATATATAATTTAAATTTAAAAACCTTAGTTATTCTAGAACATGAAAATCACTTAATCTAGGGTAAGCACTGAACACCAAAAGTCACTTCACATAAAAAAACAAGCTCAGCTTTAATTATACATGCAATTTGTGCCAACGTGTTCCAGCTGTTTTTGTACGAGCTCTTACAACGGGCTTTGTTTGTAATTGCTGTTTAGTTGCTAATAGTTATTATGATTACAGAATTTCCATTCTATGAATTTTTTAATTAAGCTCAATTTAATATTATTTAATATTTTATTTATTATGTCTTATGATGTAAATAAAATTTGTGTATTTATATAAGGTTTCTGTATAATTAAAAAATCTATATATATTATAGATATTTTTGTTACTGAGTTAAAACGACAACGCACAGCCAAAACTGAGCGATGTAGAACGCCGAAAATTGTCACGTAGATTTCTTGAAACATCATTTTATCTTTTTTAGTCAACGAAAACGAAAATGCGAGCTACAATTAATACCTGCCTATTTAAACTTCTTCATTTTAAGTAATTGAATTAGATTTTAAAACTACATTTTAAATCTATAAAACTTATGAAAATTCTATCCACTATGAAAAATCTACTGTTCATTTAATCTACAGACCGTTCAGTCGGAATAAGCTCTTTACATCCAATACTTGGCAATTGAGTCAATCTAATATTGATTTACTCGTGTAAGAAATTGTCTGTTCTGTTGAACCTCTGTTCCGTGAATAACTTTTAATTTAGTGTTTCAGGAGGCGTCTCGGCGTCGTCAAGTCAATATTAAATTTGAATAATGAAATTGGACGCCATTTTAATCATCAGTTATAATTAATCGATATTATCGGGTGTACGTCACAATGGCTGTGTCTATGTAACGGAGAATGAATTATTTTAATTTACTTGCTGTCTTAACAAGATAAAGCGCGGCGTTGAATTCCGCTAGTACTCAACATGCAACTCGAAAATTGAGCGGAAAGTCTACGAGATTCCCGCCACCTGCCTAATTCTACCTTTATATGTGCGGGATACAGCGTGAAGCTATAATTACAACAAAAAAAACTAACATTCGAATCATAATCTAAAAATCTCCTACAAATACATCTTAAATGACGTTAACCATTTCACAATGTATGAACGAGGCATTAAGTAACTAACCAATAAATCAATGTACGTTTTGAAATAGTAAAGCCACTCAGTTGTGGCGCGGGGAACTGATAGACAGGAGAAGATTAATTATCTAACTTGGCATCATATAAATGAGCCGCGTTCGTTGAGACTCGGCTCTAATTGATGTTGAATATTTTCCAACTACGAACAGAAGGGGTGGAAATCAAAACATTATTTATATATACGTTTATATATATATATACATACATGTATATTATAGTTTAGGCTTGTGGTTTTGTGAATTTTGAAACATTTCGTGGAATTGTATGGTTAAAAGTTGTTAATAACGTTTGGTCTAATAATATGTTTAATATATTGTATATTAACTTAACTTAATTCCACGCTGTATCCCTATCGGGGTAGACAGGGAGAATGGAGCGCCAAACGCTACGGCCTCTGCATACCTCCTTCGCCTCGTCCACTGTCATCAACCTCTTCATACATGTCCTCCGTGGGGTCCTTAATGCTTTTTTCGTGATCTTTTTTGCCATTCTTTCATCATTCACTCGTTCAACATGGCCAAACCAGCTGAGCACGTTCTTCATTATTCTCACCGTGACATCCTCGCTATTACCTGCCATTCTGTGTATCTCCTCATTGTGAATTTGATCAGCTAAGCTTACAGCATAACCTACGAAGAAATTCTACCTCCACGAAAATCATCTTTCTTTTATTCTTCTGCTGTGATGTCCACGCTTCGCTACTGTATATCAGTATCGGTACCAACAGTGCTTTGTATACGGCCAAACATACAGCTGTGCTGACATTTCGCTGTCTCATCAATGCACGTAAGGCTCCCTTAACCCTGTTACCAGTAGAAATACGCCTTCCCACATCCATCTCGTATCTTCCATCTCTACTGAACATACTTCCCAAATATACCATTCATTTGCTCTAATATCTTATCATTTACACTGATCTTGCATTCCGCCTTTCTTAATTTCTTTCAAATACCGGAACTCTGCAACTTTAATTAAAATGTTAACGATTTAATTTTATAATCTATACTAATATTATATAATTGAAGAGCTTGCTTGTTTAAGCGCGAATTCTTGTTTGTATGTTTCAATTTGTTGAAGAAGGAAAGAAGTCCATTCATTGAGGAAGGCTATATTATAGAATGTAACTCACTTTACCTGCGAGATAGACCTCGGCGACTTACGATATCTTATGTGACACATGACCCATAGTTATATCGATCTGAGCACGAGGCGAAGCCGTTAGTAAAAACTAGTATTTATTATGCTAAAAAATTTAAAATTTATTATCTCACTAACTTATTAATCACGTATATATACATTATGTAATACAGATTATAATGAAATATAGTTCAAATTTTTTTTATTATCGATAGATTTAAGATTTATGGAGCACAAAGAAACAGGCGGTCAGACTTCTTATAACATATATAGGGTAAAACCAGGATAAATGCCCTAATGAAATAGGAGCCCCAATTTCTAAAAATCCTATTTACAAAAATACAAATTGGGAATGTCTTTTAAATATGTTCTACGTACGGCCTTATCTTTTGAAACATAATTTGGGTGAAATTTTGTTGCAGCAGATGCTTTTTTAGCACTGAGCAATTTGAAAATTTTAAATGTTAATATTTATTGCTTTGTAACTTTTATATACTAATGGCTTACATTTTATTTTATCATGTTGATAGATTGCAGCATTAAAAATTCATTTAGGAGACAATTATTGATTTTTTGTATTATATATTCTTAAAATTAATAAAGGGACCTATCCCGAGCTAAAAGGATTGTCGCTCCGAATTGGTAAGTTACCAGCATATGGCTAGCCCAATATCGTATGTTCCTGGTTCTCACATTTCTGGAGGGGTCAATCTATACGAGTAGTCGTGGATGGTTGCTCGTCGGATATAATGGATGTAAATGCCGGGACACCGGCATTTACAACCATTATCAAGTTAAACCTGTGGTTTCATTTAAAGTGGTGCTGACAAAAACACTGTGTAGAGAGTTACATAGCCAAAGCAACAACATGTGTACCTGAAATGCAATTGCATAGAGTTAATATGGTTTACGCCTTAATTTGAACCTTAAGGCAATTTCCAATTAGGGAGAGGTCAATCTGGTCATTTTTAACGCCTCTTAGACCAAGGTGTGAGTTTCCACCGCGAAAAAACGGTCGTTTGATAATTCTCTCTCCCTATTAATTTTCGAAATTTACCGGTCTAGCTAAACGACCTTCTGGAACTTCTTGACATTATCTTCTCATCTACTCTTAATTTTGTCTCTAGATTTGAATCCAGTGCCCAATTGACTACTGAGAAACTTGGTATCCTCGCCAAGGTGGGACAATACTTTACACCTCAACATCTTCTCACACTGTATAAAGCCCAAGTAAGATCATGTATAGAGTACTGCTTTCACTTATGAGATGGCTCTGCCAAGTACTAATTACAGGCTTTGGAGACAGAAGGTTAATCCAAGACCAGACCGGCGTAGGGTTGTCTCGTAGTCTATTTTTTTCCTTATACATTTTGGAGAATGTGCCCTGGAATTGGGCAACCTGATTTCTCCTGCCCCTTTTTACCACAGAACCACTAGGAGTACAACTTCACGCCATCCATACATGGTGGAAATTAAAAACTTACGAACGAAACGCCTTGAGTCTACATTCTTAATTGGCACTGCGAGAGGTTCGAACTCATAGCCGGCATCTGTATTATCTATGTGATACAATATGGGGTTCTTCAAAAGTAGAATGAATAGGTACTTACTAAATAAGCGTGTAGTGTGTATACAAACTAGATTGTGACTGTGGCTTATCATACATCGGCCAAATAAAGAGAAGCATCGGTGTTAGGATGAAGGAACACATCTCCGATATCAAGAAAGGGCATGTATCAAAGTCAGCTGTGTGTGAGCACGCTGTGGATAAACCTAGCTATTACATAAGGTTTGATAAACCTAAGGAAAACAAATATATTCCTAGAATGAGCTTTCTAACACCAGGGAGCCACTTATAAGATCTTTGAAGTCTCAAACTAAGTCTGCAAGAATCCAGGGCAGTACGCGAGGAAATTTAGAAATCGTTGGCGGTAGTTTGATATTATAATTATATCAACTGACAGAAGAATGCCACCTCAGTCTACCCGTGACCACGGACTACTGCAAAGTGTTCGAAACGT
>DWAN01004643.1:0-11966 GCA_018230445.1 Heliconius hewitsoni | reverse complement strand
AAATTTTTATACGTTTTCTAAATAAGTATTAATATTTCCTAAGTGTGGATTAACATTTTAAAAAGTTTAAAAATATATTTAATTCTTAAATTTGTTCAAAATGTTCTCGAATTTTTTAATAAATGTGACAATCTCTATTGCTCAATAGTTTACTTATCTATTTATCACTATTAAGTTAATAATAATGAATTATATATCGTTTCATTATTTCACATATAAATATTGAAATTTTAATAGAATTTACGGTTATGATTAATTTTTTACCCTTTAATAAAAATAATAGACAAAAAATACTCAAGATTACTAGTCTTGAAATTCATGAAAAAGAATAATTGTGGTTAAACGTACACATTTGTATTTCTTACACTCGTTTATTGTTTATTCTTCTTCCCAGCTTTGTAAGACCAGCCGGTGTTCCCATTTCTTTAAGTTCCCCGAGGCCGCCTACTTTATTCCCTCGTAAAAATACAACTATTCTACTTCTTATTACAATTATTACCTGAACATCTTTTGAGGTAATCTTAATATGCCTATGGAACACGATTTTAATGAAATAGGCACTATTTATTATAATTTTTTTATTAAATTGGCTGGTAGAGAATGCTATTTACCATTCAGCCCGCCTTTTGTACATTTTTTTTGCTTGTATGTGCAATAAAGTATCTATAAATAAATAAAAAAATAATATTTATTATATTAAATAGGCATTTTTAAATAAAATTTTGTTTATATTTTTTTACATTGTTTTTGGATGAATGGATTATAAGATCTATAAATTGTATTTTCTAGCATCGTTACACGAAATATAACTATTAATTTATATTACCTATATAATTACTTTTGAAATGTATTTAATTTTTTCTGACCTATTTTTATCAAAGACAAATATATTTAAAAATTGTTACAGGTTTTTAATTATCAAAATATTTAAAAAATGAAGTTAAGTAGCTCTTAAAAAAAAGTATATGCTAACAATGCATTATATGCAACAATACAATATTCACATTATTGGCGCCCAACGTGGGTAAGTCGTTTGGCATAATTATGGATGGAGAAATAAAGTCTAAAATCCTAAATTGAAATATGCTACATCAAACACATTTCCTACCTTTATTGAGCTGAAAACCTCATGGTTTCTGCTCTACAACGTTCCAAAAATATCGATTCACGACGAATCCAGCATGTCGGCCGCCCTCTAGGGCAGACGGCTCTTCTCTATGTACACATAGGACACAACACGTCAAGCGAGATATCAAACTGTTTCCCGCCACTGGAATTTCTCACTTATATTATATTAATTTTCAGTTAAAATGTAAAGAAATCGAATGATAATTTTCGAATGAAATTAGTTTTTACTGTTCACATTAAGGTATGATAGAAAAACAGACTTAAAGTTGCATTATGCCGTTGAACGTAAAGGCGACTACTGTAACAACCTCCCGCGCGTGTTCGACCCAACTGACTGAATTTCCTACATTTTCCCGGCGCAAACCTTCACCCCCTGTAATCGAGCACGTTCGTAACGTATAATACTATATTTGTATACGTATACCAGTGTTACTTCACATTTTACTTAGAATAAAATTGATATGACTGATTGTATGTATTTAAATAGATTTATTGGTAATAAAAAATATTGTAATAACTGTATATATTTCAATTAATTTAGAATATTTGTGTGAATATGATTTTTATTTATTATTTAAATAAGATAAGCAAGAATTTGCCATTTTTACACAAATTTACGTCATTTATCTTTTGTATTGATCTAAAATTATTTTTCATTTTAATAACGCTGATATTATAGTGCTACATAAAAATAACAGAAATAATATACCTAATGAAATATGAAATAAAATCATATTAATAGTAACTATTATGTTCAAATTAAGATGTTTATTTAAATTACTTTGCATATTAATAATATACAAAAAAATATTTATTAAAAAGTCTATGAATATTCTATAAATATACTTTTTTTTATTTTATAAAAATAAAAATAGATAACGAAGCAATCATACAGTAAGCCAAACATTTATAATTTGGTATTGTCTGTTAAATTTGATACAAGTGGACGCTTACATTCTGACATGACAGATGACAAATGTCAAACTTCGCGTGTTGGAGTTTATGTTTATGATTATATGTGTTTCAAAACATACACAGTGCCCTTTGGTGTTATTCAGAATATAGCTTCAAAATGGCCCAATCTGAAGACACAGAACTGACAGATTTAGTTGTTGATGCACTAGAAAAGAATGGATCTCTTGCGAAAATCCGAGCATTGCTAAGAGCTAATATTTTTTTAGCTTTCGAAGATGACTGCGAAAATCTAAAACAAAATGAGACTTTGGACAGAATGTTAGCCTTACCAGAAGGTAAGCTATGTCTTTCTATTGTACACGAGTTCCTAAATTTTTGTAATCTGAAAAATACATTGTTTGTATACAAATCTGAAACTAGACAAGGGAGGGAGTACACATATGATGGTGGAAGTACAATCGCCGATAAATTAAATTTAAGAAATGAAAATGATAAAGAACCTTTACTATTGACTCTTATTAAAAATGTTGTAAAACTAAATCAAAGGTCCTTATGCAATCAAAATGAGAAACAAAATGATTCAAAGAAACAAATCAGGGGGAAGAACCACTATTTAGATCAAAACTCTACTTATATTGTGAATGAAGATTCTAGTACCACTTCAAGTCGTTCCCATTCAGATAATTCTTCAGATGAGAAAAATAAATTAGATCTGAGGCTAACACTTGATAACTCCGATACTGATACTTCGAGTGGTTCAACAAGAGGTAGAACTAGTTCAGAGTATATTGTTAACATTCATACTAAAACAAATGCGGCAAGTAGAGACGACAACATTTTACATTCTCAGTCAAATAAACAAACAGAGCAAAACTTAAATTATCCTAATAAGAACAATATTATTAACAATTATGTCCATGATTTAAAGTTATTAAACAATAGCAGCGACTCTACATCTTACATAGAATTGAAACCATTTAATCCATTGGACTCGGTCTTACTAAATACCACAGGCTTGCCACTTACAGAAGAAAAGATTGATGTAAAATCAATGTCTCCTCAAAATTCTATTTCTAGTTCTAAACTTGAATCTTTTTCCAAAAGTGAAGCAAATACTAATTCAGAAAAAAATATATCAATAGGTAGCCATGAAAAATCTAAAGCAAGCCATAAAAGCTCCCAAATTGAATCAGTGAAATATGATGCCGATGGAACAGAGTACAGTTACGATTTTATGTCACCTCCTGCATCTGCAAGAAAGGAAACATCTGAAAACAATAAACTAGGAAATAAGTCTGTACAAGAAGGCACTAAGAATAAGTCAAATAATTCATCAATTGAAAGTCACAAACAAACATCGCCCAGCTCTCAAAGTTCTGTGTCATTATCTGATGTTGCTGATCTAATAAGTGAGAGGAGTAGTAACAAACTTAGTACTAATAATTCTAACTGTCATAAATTGTCTGCAAGCAGCAGCTTAAATAAGAATATGGATGGGAATAATCAAATTAAAAATGTTAGCAATGATTCAGGTGATTTCTCCGATTCACCAATACCCTCACTTTCAAATCTTAGTCTTGATATTCATAGTGACTAAATTTTAAAATTAATTGGAAATATGTTCTTTTCTCATAGAACTCTAATATTTCAGAAAAAAATGTTTCAGACAATTTCAATATTTATTTTAAACAAACAAAAAAATTTTAATTAATAGAAGTAAACAAATTTAAATATTTTAGTTGTAACTTTTAAACAAAATTTAATTATATTTATTTATTAATTATATTATTACATAAAAAATTGCCATTAGTAAAAAAAATATACTAAAGTAATGAATATAAAATCGCCAGGTTTTTATTATAAATCATGTATTAAAGATTTACTAAACAAAATAACAAAACAATTTGGTATACTAGTATTTTAAATATTTTGAGTACAAATTTACAAAATTAACCATATTATGTTCTGGAAAGGTATTTAATTTATTTCCAAAAGAATTTGTAATAAATAAGTAAATGAAGAAACCCATATTTAAAATTAAAAAAATACAACTACTATCCATTCATGTTTCCTCCAATATTGCCTTTAAAATTATACAATTTTACTGAAATATGTTTTACAAGTACAATGTAATTTTGTAATATTTTTGTCTCTGATGGCTTTGGATGGTTCTCAAATAATTTTTGTACACATTTTAATTGATTCTACAAAAGATTTAGTATAACAGTTTATAGCATTATATTTATTACTAATTAGATAGAATAGAATTAAGCTTCTAGGTAATTTAGTGCTTGATATTGAGACAATTACACTTTAAATAAATGTAAGTTACTATAAGACGGAATAAAGCCGTCGTGGCTCAGGGGCACAAGGATGTGACTGAAACGCGATTTGGGTCCGATCCCCACTCGAGGGAATGAGTTATTATTTCTTAATATTTTCATTTCGTCGCTCCGGCACCAAGGCAAGAGCCCAGTTGCAATCCGCCACTCAACACGCAATGCCTCGAAAAATTCTGCGGGAAGTGGGGAACCAAGTGTCTTATCACTATATTCCCTCTGCCTCCCCTGCTGTGTATGGGATACGGCGTGAAGCTGATTTATTTATTTTTTACTGTAATATTATTATCATTACTAGCATTTAGATATCATTCCATATTATAATTAGTATAAAGCGTATTGTTTCTACAGTATAGTATACTCAATTCATTGTGATTTATTTTGCTAATGGTTGTGCCTTATGTAAAACAATTTTCAACATGTTCCTCTAAAATATTCAGTCAACTAAAGTCTAGTCCTATGGTTCTTTTTGAGAACTCAATGTTCCGTCCAAATTACTCAGTTTTCAATAACCGTCTCTGGTATTGTTTGTAGTGGAAGCAATTATGTGAACAGGATTTAATAAATGCTCTTTTTTTTGCTGAATATTTGTTTTATTTTTCCTTTGTGTTAGTAGTGGATATTATTGTCTTTATAAGTTCGAATATAAAGCATTAAAAAAATATAAGTCAATAACAAATATCTTTTAAGAAAGTCAGTACTACATCGAGAGTTGAAATTGAAGCCGTCGTACACCGTCGTCGCCGGCATAACGTGTGACTAATCGCTACAGGGTTTTGGATTTAATTCTCATTCGTGGAAATTCATTCGTCCAACTCAACACCAAATATCTCGAGAATTCTAGGTGCCGGCTATACATAGGATGAAACTAAAAAAAAAAACAAGTATTTGGATTAAAATATATCCTCCCACCAAGAACATACTATAAAACTAACCAATCCTGATAGAGTCCCGTTGAATTTATTTCTTTCTCTATAGTAATGAAATCTCTAGATATTTTTAATATGTTTAAAGTGTTATCCCGCACTTAGAAAAGAAAAATACTTATTTAGAAAACGTATAAAAATTTGAACGTAGCGGGACTCGAATCCGCGCTTCCTGGACCAGGCGCTCTGACCACAGCCATACGTTGTCAAGCTACGTTGAAATTTTGATACGCCTGTTAGAATTTATTTACGTCAGAGCGCCTGGTCGATTTCGTGTCGGTTTGCCGGTCGGTCGGTCGGTCATATATCTATCTCTTATTAATAAGTGACAATTACGCAATTTGTGACAAAAAATAATTGAAAGTTGTAAGGTCATCGATTTTTATTTCACATGTAAATTGACAACTTAGGAACAAAAGTTATTTCATCATCAAAGAAATTTAAATAAGATAATCTTCGGCTTTTATGGCATCTAATTTGGGCGTATACTTTTCGAGGAAATGTAAAATTAAAATAATGTAACGCTCTGCTTACGGCTGCAAGATGAGGTCGAGTCCCGCGGGGAGCGCCCTTGCCGCCGATAATTATTTATTATTATTATTTATTAAATTAATTTTTTTTTCGTACATAACAATAACTTAAATCGGTAATAACTGCATTAGTATTAAACTGTGTTGCAGCTATTAACTCCCACCTCGCAATCGTCCTTTCATATGATAATATAACCAATTTTACAAACAAATATAAAATAATACCATATAACAAGAACCAATCATGAAATATAAAAAGAAAATTCAATAATTAAAAATATATACATTAATTATTCAAAAGATTATAAAAATAATAATATTAGAATAAATGACACAAATTAAAAAAAGTAAAATTACAATAAATGATACAGATTAAAAAAGTAATATAAAAAAAAAACAATACATTTAACTTTGATGATGACGTTGATGATGTGTGTGTGCTCAGTACATGAGCGTGTGATGTATGATTAGTAGATGTATGACCGTGAATGTGAGTTTATACGTTTCGTTATACTTGGTATGCATGATTACATGTTATAGGTCCGTGTGATTGTCCGTCCGTGTATGCATGATTACATGTTATAGGTCCGTGTGATAATGGCCTATCATAAATTCAAATTCAAAATATTCTTTATTCAAATAAACTCTTATAAGCACTTTTGAGCGTACGTAGAAATTCATGATTGAATGTATTAATCTCTTGGTAAATTCAGCAGGTAATTAATAAAAGTATTATGCCGGCCGCTAGTATCTCATAAATTTAGCCCAGCTATTAGGGTTTTTCAGCATATGTTCCAGATCTTAATTTATATACCTTATTAAAAGAGTTCCATCATTCTGAATAAAGTTTCAAAGGCAGCATATTAATATCTCTAATAGCTTGGCTTGGCTCTTACAGTTTCTTATTAGAGTCACTAGGTATTCCAGATCTTCTATATTGCTAGTGTGTGAAATTTTTTCCGACTTTCGTTTTCTATACTATATGGTAGTCTGACAAATTACTATGTACATCAATAGAAGAGGCCCATCACATTGAATAAATTTTATTAAGTCGATATTTTAATTTTTTTCATAGTTTACCCTAACTCTTAAGGTTCTTCATCAGGTACTCTTAAGGATCTTCAACTTTTGTACATCAAGACTCCCACCACACTGAGTTAATTTTGCAAAGGCAGTATGCCCGTATCTATATTACCTTGGCTAGGCTCTTATAGTTTCTTATGAGGGTCACTAGGTACTCCAAATATTCGATGTTCTTACATATGATATTTTTCTTTTTTTTTTCATTTCAAACTGGCATGTCGCACCATTTGCTGAAACGTCTGTCTAATTCGTCTCTAAGTTTCCAATAATACAATTTAAACTTTGTAAAAAAATTATTTTTATTTTTTGTTTTTAATTCGTTAATAATAATAATGTAGTGTGTTAATAATAATAATATAGTGTGTTAATAATAATAATGACACTATACAAATAGTTTTTTAAAAGATATATTAAGATATTTTTAAAATTTGATGAGGATAAAATTTAACCCTATTTTTTTATCTCAATATCTTTAAATAATCTAAAGAAAATAAAACAATATTTAAATGTAATCAATGTTTATTTTCACAATTTCTGTAAAGCATAAGTTGTAGATATCACGTTTCAGTATGCACACAGATAAATCCATACCAAACACTGCAACATGCCATTACATATTTCTATACAAAATTAATGCTGTATAATATATGGCATAATGGTTAGTGTTGTCACATAGAAAAAAATTATATTAATCATTTTTTATTTACAGCTTATTTATTTTTATTAGGTACATGAGTTTTATATGAAAATGGTATAAAAATTACACTTTCATAATAATATATTACATACAATATCATAGTAATACAAATGTGTCCATATCCTATCATATTATCTTTGAAAAAATATAACAATAGTAAAAGCCACAATGCTTCATATAAACATCGACAGTCCTAAACTGTTCGAACAGTTCACAAAAATCGAATACCTCGCTCCAGGCACTAGAAGTTATCTCGAGTTCATATCGTATCAAAATTTTTAACACAAATGCTAAAAAATTCACATTAAACATTGTAAAATAAAGAAAGGCTGGTACTCTCGCTTATGATATTTGCTGTTAACAAATATGCAGAGCAAATCCTTTCCCAACGATAAATAAAAAAAATAATTTTTGAATATACCAATTTACAGTACCTAAAACAAGTATACTAAAGTAAAAAAAGAGCAATCTAAGTTGATAAATAAATAATAATAATAATAATATACACATGGCAAATTTTTGGCTTAGGATAATATAGTTAACAAGTAAATGCATTTATTTTTAGTCCAAAACTTTTATGCAGACTAAGAAGTATGTAAATAAAATATGAAGCACTAATCGATATAATATATCTTGTGAAAATAAAGGAACAAAATATTATAAACTGTATACATGTCATAAATTTTAAGTTAAATCTCTTTCTTTCGTTAGTTATATCTAGCACTATGAATCATAAAAATAACAATAAGATACTAATTAAATTAAATTTTAGTTCAAATAATATGTTTTATTTAATTTTTTTTGGCAAAAATAATATAGGTAGAAAAAATCACCTAAAAGAAGACATCCATTTTTTGGATTCATAGCTAAATATAACTTTTTCCATAATATTGCTTTAATTGGTGTTGAAACTTCAAATATAAATAAATAGAACCAACATGGCGGCACAATTATCAGGGGCCATATTAGTTAAACCAAAATGGCGCTTCACCTGTCAAAGAATAGCGCCATTTTATTTTATAATATGGCGTATATTGATTATAAATATAAGTTTTAAAGCTCATTGCCCATTGAGCTGTCGTGTGTGAGATTTGAATCCATACTCGCGTTATCAGAGTCTTGACTTTGGTTGCCGCTGTAGTTCGCCGCTTCTTGGAGACGCATTAACATGTTTAACTGTAAAGAAATATTATAATAATATTTAAAATGTTACGGTTTGATTTGAGATTTTTTTAAGGTCTTTGTTTCACCTATCAAAATAATTAAAAAAGTGTATTTGTTTAGGTACTTTATGACGATAAAAAGGTAATCAGTTGAATTAAGCATTTTAAAATAATATACAAGCTATTTACCAAAGGATCTTGATTGTTGTTGGTACCCGCATCTTGACTTGTTTCTTCCATACCCGCATCCTCTACTGTTATCGGTCGAAGAGTCTACAATAAAATGCAAATATAAGTTACAGATCATTTACAATCACATAATAAAAAAGTTATGTTTATTTTTTTTTATAAGAATGCTTAGTTTTAGTCACGCATTTTAGTCGCATCTGTTGTATATCGCAGGTAGCCTAGTCTTGAGATATGCCGTTCTCCATTTTCAGTCCAAATTAAATATTTCTTGATGGTGATATCGGAGCTATCGCCAATGTGCCGTCATGGTGCACTTGTCTGTATGATGGCTACAGGTTCGATTACCTCTTGGGGCAATAAAATATTTCAATTTCAAGTTTCAATTCCATAAACATTTGTGAAGTTTGAAAAAGTACAGCATTGAGTTACTCCGCTACTCAACATATAGTCACAAATTGACAGAGAACGGAGTGGATTTTAGGATTTTTTTAATTTGGATTATTTCTTCAACAACACTGCGCCGAACAATGCGCTAGGGTTCAGAAAGCCTAACTTTATTTAGGGCGGTCACGACTTTTCGACCGTACTATATGTAAAACAACTTACATGTGAATGATTAGGTTCCCTCCACGGGTAAGAAGATTTGACATGTTGTAGCGGATCGACGGCGGCGTGTCGCCTCCTGCCGTACAACGCTACGCCCTCCCTCACCGCTTCCGAGGCGTACGGTACTATACTGTAGTTCCATACGTCTGCGAACCATGCCTGTTCGGACGAAACAATGTTTTTATTGTTTTTTTTTAAGAAAGTTGACTTAAAATCTCGCTAGATATTTATCACAAAATGTAGTTATAGTGTTTTTTTTAAATTATTGGATAGTTGAGGAGCTTATTACAAAAATTTAAAAAGGTATAATCATATATGTAGATTGTTGTCATGTCTCAAAAAATATTTGTAAATTATCGCCTATTTTTTTAGTATAAACAGAGAGCATGAACAGTGCAAGATGTTTAAATGATACAATATGCAACAGTGCACTAACACTCAAATACTACTTATTTTTCCTATAAAGTTTTTTAATAACATTTAAGGCCAGTCGTGGCGCAAGGGCACAAACTATAACACTAAACGTGACTGGTTGTGAGTTCGATTCCCACTCGAGGAAATGAAATTATTTATTAAAATTTATATTTCCATTTTTCGCTCTGGTATCGAGACAAATCGCGGTGTAGAGTTCCGTCAATCAACACGCAAGAACTCCAAATATCGACCGTAAGTGGGGAACGGAGTGTTTTAACACTAAGTCCCTCTGCCTACAATGCTGTATGGACATAGCTGCGGCGTGGTGATTTTAATTTTAATTATTTCTTAATTTATATAGTATATGTCCTTACCTGACTAGCTTCCAAATCCATAGGGCAAGCGAGGAACAACCGAGGCCCGACAGTAACATCACTAGAGGAATGCGCCTCTAAGAAAGCGTTCAACGTGGACCAAACTCCTGGAAGCCATTCTAACACAGCCGCTAGAGCCGGCTCACGACGACCCAGCCTCAGCTCTAGCGAGAAGAGTTTTCGACGGAGATATCTGTGTAAGGTTTTATGGTTTAGGTTTATGATAATATATTTAAAAGTCAAATGAATATTTATATGAAATTTAATAATTCACAGTACAGTCTACGAATCGGTTTCATTTTTATTTTAGTGCCGCAAAGTGCGTGCAAAAGATTAGTCAGCTTTAAGGCGACCACGACCTTTGAGTAAAAAAGAAGTTGTTTTTTTAAATTGGCAGAACTCTTATATGTCAAATAAATATAACTTTTTAATGCTTATACAAAACATAAAATAGCAATTTTAATAATTTCAAATGTTTTAAAATTGTTGTTGGAAATCGCCTTTGACAGATAATTAAGAAATTATATAACTAGCCTTGCTAAAAATCCTTTTACTGGTTCCATATGATTGGCAGTGAGGAGCCACCTGAAGTTGTGATGGAGTTGTAGATTTGTTGTATTACACGTTGCTTGCGACATTGTGCCTAAGAGAAAATCAAAACTTTATTAAAATACAATATATTTTTAAAAAGAGAGCCTTCTTTATAGAGCCTAAGCTCTCCATTTACTGCTCAATTTAGAGACATTACGCCTGAATAAACATTAGCCTAATAAGGTTAGACTGCATTTAGTTCAGTCAGGCCATAGAAAGCTGCTGCTCCCTCTTTATTTCGAACATGAGTGAGTCACAATGACAATTTTATTACTAAGGCTATGTAGACATAGCCTTAGTAAGATAGATAGCCATCTATTAAATGATGAAGTTAGTTTAATCTACGATATTATAGCATAATTTTCATTAGAAAAAATCTTTTTATACGTTTAAAAAGTATATTTCTTTCTCAAGTGTAAATAATAAAAAAAAACAGCTTCACGCTGTATCCCGCACACTGTATCCAACAGAGTAGGCAGAAGGAACCTGGTGTCATAAGGTCTGTTCTTCACTTTCAGCCGAATTCTAGAGGCATTGCGTGATGAGTGGCAGAACTCAACGCCGCGCTTTTCCCTCGACACCAGAGCGAAGCCACAACCAGTCGGTTTTACAGTCACACTTTGTGCCACTGCGCCACGACTGGCATCAAATTAAACAATTTAAAAATGTAAAAAAATATATACTAACCAATAATAACAGGCATGTTCCTATTGTCCGGTGGCAATAGACCAGCGAAGGCATCTCCGAGGGCACTCGCGTGTTGCAAATTGTCCAGCACGACGACAGCCGGCAGTAACTCCTCACCGGCACCGCCGCACTGCTCAGCTATGTTGGCGAGGTACGCTCTCAACTCGTTACAGGATTTCCGGTCCACACTGGTAAGATAAAATGTAAAATATAAATAAAAAGAGGCAGTTGTTAGGATTTGAGTAAGTTTTTTTTTATGGAAAAGACACGGCAGACGAGCGTGCGGGTCACCTGATGGTAAGTGATTACCGCCGCCCACGACCC
>DWAN01004642.1:0-11969 GCA_018230445.1 Heliconius hewitsoni | reverse complement strand
CAGAAAGTGGGGAACGGAGTGTCTTAACACTAGGTTCCCTCTGCCTACCCTGCTTGCGGGATACAGCGTGAAGCTCATTTTTTTATATATATGTTATATGAGTAAATAATCCGTTTAGTTATTCTTCCTTATATTTAGTATATATAATGTAAACAAAATTAGAATATTTATTAAGACCAATTGTGGTATAGGGGTCATAAGCGGCCGTAGCGCGACATGTTGTGAATTCGACCCCCATTTGAGGAATTGAAATGTTTGTTTTTTTTTCATTACCTCGTTCTATACTTATTTAGAAAACGTATAAAAATTTGAATGGGGCGGGACTCGAACCTGCGCCTCCTTTAAGCTGACCAATCTAAACAAATACTTTTCTTTCCTAGGTGTGGAATAACACTTTAAAAATGTTTAAAAATATCTAGTTCTAGTTACGAGACTGCATCTTCAAAAGCCCCGTAACCAGTCAACATGCAATGCACCACCAGTTAGGAGGAAAGGGGGAAACGGAAGTGTCTCAGTGTGATCAGAGAGTCTTAACACTAGCTTCCCAAATTCCTCAACATATAGTTATATATGTATATACATATATCCTTATATGTGCGTATGCTGAACAACAAATTTTGATTATCTGCTTCTAGCTCTATATTAGATTTTTTTTTGCTTCATACATTTTCCCCTAGAGAATATCCAAATAACGCTATAGCCTCTCAATGTCTTCATACATGCCCTCCGGGTGGTCCTAATGCTTTATAAGTTTATAGTATCAATATCATCAATACTTAATAAATAAAAAAAACAACTAAAAAATGGATCCAACTATAGAGACTAATATTAAATTTTTTAAGCATTTACTTTATTCTCCATTGTATCCAACCATGTCAGTTGATTCTCTTTACAACAAAATACTATTAAAGAATTCATCAGACTTTTTTAATATTTGAGAATATTTGTAAGAGTCAAGAGTCGCCGATAATTATTTATTATTTGGATGTTACAGGCAGTCGCAACGCAGTAGAACAGCGTGTGTCTGTTAGCGTGAAGGTTGTGGGTTCAATTCTTACTCAACATAATTATTTTCATTTTCTCGCTCTGGTAACAAGATATAACAAAGCAAGTTTAGTGTAATGCGGAGAACGGAATATATTAGCATTAGATTCTCTCTACATACCCTACTATATGCAGAATATAGAGTGAAATATATAAAAAAAAGTTTTTTCATTAAATGTCAATTTAAAAATCAAGATTTTACCGTTACCTTAAAAATAATATACCTCTTGAAACGACACGAAGGAACTCATCAGGCCTGTTTTTTGTTAAGTCGAAGTTTTATAATTATTTAATGCTTGGAATAGCCTGAAGGCGATCTTGTCATTTCCGAGGTTTCTTGTAGAAAATAATTAATTCATTCGATCCATTTAACTTTAGCTATAATAAGAAAAGGAAAAATAAGTACGTATATTCGGAGAGCTTCTGAATGAAAATGCGACAAATGTGGATTCGATTCCCACTCAAGAATATGCTATTTTTTGTTTTCATTTCCTTGCTTTTGGTAATGAGGCGGTTTCGCGGTGTTGTGTTCCGCCTCTCAACATGTAAAGTTTATAGAATTCGGCGGAAAACGAGGAATCTTAATTGAAAAGAAGTATCTTAACATTAGGTTATTGCACTTTAAACTCTTGCCTCTTATACATTTTCGTTTTTTTTTCATATTTTATTGTTGTTTTCTTTATCAGTGTTTGTATTGATAACATAAAGGTTGTATTTATATCTACACAAATCTTAATACTCAATCTCAATAGTTATTAATAGATATTTCAACGTATTTATTGTTACGTATGAATAAAATCAGCTTCACGCTGTATCCCGCACACAGCAATGTAGACAGAGGGAACCCAGTGTTAAGACACACAGAAGACAATAACCGATCTCATTAAAACATCGACATTACTTTCCGATATTATAGAGAATTATCTCATTTGTATTCTAGGGGTCAAATGTATATTTTGTCTTAACTTAACGCTACACCCGCAAATAGCAGGATAAGCAGAATAAACGTAGTATTAAGGCACTTCATTCAGAACACACTGTCCAATTTTTTAGGATCCACTTTGCTAGAGTCACAAAGTTAGACCTGCTTTCACCTTTCTATCATATTTAATTTTTTTTATAAATATGAAAAATAACCAAATATTTTCTAAGATTTCTCTCTTAAAGAAAGTTAAATGTGGGGATGAGATCTCTTAGTAAAATATGCAGACAGTTTAGCTGATGAAATGAAGAGATACATAGAATGGCAGGTACTTGCGAGGATGTCACTTGTGGAACTGACAAATAACTCGCTCAGGTGATTAGGGCACGTCCAAAAAATGAGTGACGAAATATTGAGTGACATAATAAAATATATATTTTCATTATTATAATATTATTTAAGTTATAGTCTTGGAGCAGTCGTACAAAGTATGATTGTAAGCGCGACTGGTTTTAAGTTCGATCCCTACTCGAGGAAATTGAATATTTATTAAAATGTATATTTCTCTTTGTTCGATTTTGCGGTTTTGAGTTCCGCCACTCAACACGCAATGCCAATGAATGGAGTGTCTTAACACTTAGTTCCCTCTTTAGTTCCTTGGTAGCCTGCTGTGTGCAGGACAGGCGTAAAGCCGGTTTTTACTATAGTATTAAATCTATACAATATAATTTAAAAACATTTCCATCATTAATTGATTAACAGATACCATACAGATAAACCACTACTTAACTAGGAAAGTAAAAATAATTTTCAGAGTAAAAAGATTTTTCTAACTTCCTACAGGATCGGGAAAAACGACATTTTCCAATTTACAACTCAAAATTCACGCACACAAAGTTGCCGATGTCAAGTATTTAATGCAATTATTTATCGTCTTATGATAGTTTTTTCAATCCCTAATTGGTTCTTTAATGATCTACCGAGAGACTAAAGGGATCTTTACATGTAAATTTTCCTTTACTACGTATGAACCCGAATGGAGAACTAATGATTAGAATAAATACTACTGGCCTATATTGGTGATTGCTTTGAAGTCCATTTTCATAGACAAGATCAGTTTAATTAATTTACCAACCTCTCGTTCTCTTCTCGTCGTCGACAACCTCCTCCTTTTACAAAGGAGGAGGTTATCAATTTGATTATATTTTAATGGTTCTTATAGGACAGAAATACTTGTAAGATCACTTTGTTGTCTGTCTGTCAGTCAAGACCCTATATCTCAGGAATCGAGTAGAAATTCAAACCATATAATTAGATTGACGGCTCCATGATTTCCTGAAAGAAAAGCGTATTTCTACATTGGCTTAAAAAAGGAGCATTAAACAACGCGTATTTCGACGTTCGACGTTCACTGTAAAGGAAACCAAAATTAAAAGAGTCCTTCCAAAAATTGGCACCTAGTATCTACAGGTAAAAAATCTGAAAACTATACATTTGTGCATAAATCCTAAAAAAATATTACCTTAAAAGGGGTTCACAATTTGGTACAAAGCCACTAGTTTTAGTGAGGTATCAGATATCTGGTCTAAGCTAAGCCTTAATTTCAGAAAAAACTCGAAATCTCAAATTTTTGTAAGGAGCCCTCGGTGAGCGAGCCCAACTCGCGCTTGTTTGGTTTTTTATTTCAGAGCTGGTGCTTCCCATGTGGTCGCATTCTGATTCAGTCTGTTTTCTGATAATGTTATCCATGAGAAAATCACATAAGTCTTAAATTTGCATTAAGCATGTGCGAGACAAATATACGAATAACTAAATATCACGCCAACCGATTTCACTAATTCTGTTTTATTAGAAAGGATACACTTCAAGTTTATTTAGGTATTGGTTATGGAATACGGTTGAAGTCGGTTAAAAATTTGTCTTATTACTAGAGCGAAGAAGTCATTTATTTGTTCTCTCGAATGGGAATCGAACCCACAATCACCTTTGTCTTGTGCCTTGGCGATTAACCAGAAAGAACGGCACTTATATTAAATTTGACTTCAATTCGCCATCAGATGGTTCAGTAATCTTGTTTCGTCAGGCGTCACGTTGATTAATGATTTACTTAAGGGAAGATACTTCGGGCGAGACAGATACGGAGGTGAATAAAACGAATGTAACACGTTTTGACGTGGAAATTAATGTATTGTGACAGTACACAGTAGCGGCACTGGTGGGCTGTATCTAGGTCATGGAAGGGTCGCAGGTTGAATTTATTTTTTTGGCTTCATGCTGTATGCCGCACACAGCACAGTAGGCGAAAGGCAAAATTTAGGGTGAAGATACTGCGTTCTCTATTTTCCGCCGAATTGTTAAGGAATTGTGTGTTGATTTACAGAACTGAACGCCGCGTTTGGCTCGACATTTGAGTGAAAAAATGAAAATATTGAATATTTCTTTTCCTCGAATCGGAACTCACGTTTACAGTCACACGCATGTTCCCCTGTGCCACGAATGACCTCTATATCTCTATAAATACTAGTGACTTGACTTGAACGTAACTTCAATATAATAAGATCCATAATACCGATAGCGACATATTGCTATTGGTTCAGTACATATTCAGTACATACAAAACGATTCATTTGCATGCATTAATTGACAATCAAAACATGACTGCGAAATCTACCTTTGAATGTGATCAATGAAGCCGAAGTATTATATTATATATGTAAATCAAGGACACGAATGTGGTAAAGCGCGAGTTTGTCTTAATAAGTTATATATTTTTATGGTGCAACAATGACGTATTTGCATTTTTTAAAGATAAAAAGTTACAATCTAAATTTTGTAACGTAACGTATCTAATTTGTCTCTTTTTTTAAAGTAAAATTACGTCATTGTTACACCAAATGAGCGATATGCGATACGTTGTTTACACGCTTGCTGAGACTTGCTAAGCATCCTCCAATACAAGCGTGTAAACGGGATGTTTAACGTGGCTTGCGATAGCTTGTTACTAATCCACCGCACAGAGGCGTTTACGACGTGTTTATATTTTAGAGGTTCAGTCTCGTTCGTGGGCTCGCGAAAAATCTATTAATTTATTTCAATATGCAAATTAAATTCATATTTATAACACAGTATTACATGGGCTTTGACAAGTGTAAACGTAACATAAAAAACTTGCTTATAGATTTGATCGATAAAAAAAGTTAATCGTTTAACTTTGAGTAGTTTATCCACCGAAAGTGCCAAGTTTATTGAATGCTGAACGTTCAAATGAATTTCTGCAATATACCTGTAAATTTTGGGTTTAGATTTTTTTATCAATTTGTCTCACTTTTTACCGCATCTCATCCTGTGTTTACCCTGAGGCACCCTGTAAGTTTTGATTCCGCAGCGACTATTACAGAAAATGCGCCAAAAACAATGCATAGACGCTCGTGTCTTTTCTTTGTGTTGACTTAGACACTCAATTTGTCTGTCCTCCAAGGGTCTATAGAACTGGATAATAAAATTTAATATTAATTTATTCCTGCACCTGCACGTGTTCTTGGGATCGAGCGTATTAACGAACAAACAACAAAGTTACACTATAAGAGCTCCATTTTTTTAAGATTTATATCCTAAAAATACTTCAGAATTAGAACCCACAACCGTCTCATACTGTGGATACTATTTGTAAATATCTCACTTCGCCAATATAGTTTCTATTATGTCTATTTCAATATTAATATTGCAATTGAATGGAATAGATTCATCAATTTGTCGATAGTATTTGCCATACTAATAGTGATTAAAATGACTTTCATATAAAACTAGAGACTATTGTGGTGTTTCTGTTTCAATTAAAGTATATTTTCTCATTTGAAACTGGTTTTATGCTGGTCGTTTCAAAATCTAAAATATTTTTATAAAAATCAGCTTCACACTGTATCCAGCACGCAGTAGTGCAGCAGAGTGAACCTAGTGTTAAGGCACTTCATTCCCCCCTACTTTCTGCCAAGTTCTGTAAGCATTGCGTGTTGAGTGGCGGGAGTCAACGCCGCGCTTTGCTTCAACACCATTGAAATTGGGTAACTGGTATTTGTTCAAAATAAGTCAAAAAATATATTAAATTATTGTATTTTTTAGCTTCAGGTTTTATCCAGCCATATATCATGGTAGATAGAGGGAACCTAATTTTAAAACACTCCGTTCCTGTTAAGGCACTCCGTTCTACTAAATTCTTGAGGCATTTCGTGTTGATGGCAGAACTCAGCGCCGCGCTTCTGCCTCCCTAACGAGGAAATGAAAATATTCAATATTTCATTCATCTGAGTGGGAATCGAACCCACAGCCGTTGCGTTTCAGTTACACCGGGCCATGTGGCCTCTTACAGTAATAGTAATTTCAATGTCACTAAATAAATACTATACTATAAAATTTTGGTTCACCATTGAAAAGTCACTATAATGTTTAAAAACGAACGAACGTTTTCATTTTTCTATATAAAAAAACTAATAATTTGAGGCCGTCGTGGTTAAGCAGCATGCTGACTTTAAATCCGACGGTTATGAGGTCAATTATGACTCGAGGGAAATCAATATTTTCTTTCCTCGCTCTGATATTCGGACAAAGCGCTATATTGAGCTCCATCACTCACACTAAATTCTTTATCTTAACACTAACTTCGCACCGTCTATCCTGCTATATGCGGGATACAGCGTGTAACTACAAAAAAAAAAGAAAACATTTACACGATCTAGTCAAATAGAACACATATAAGAATATTTCTTTTCGGTCTCAAGTTGCACATTAGATAAAGTGGTACGTAAATATCTTTGGATTGGGATATTGAAACCCCTTTGAGATGTAATTTGTCAATGGCGGGCTTAGCGGGCTCTACTTGGAGCTGATGATAACCTGGTCGTTTGTCTTGTCTGTTTTATTGAAAATTGGTTGCAGGTGACAGGGAATTTAGTTAGTTATCTTGTATAGAGTTCACGAGTTCCCTGAATGTTTTTTTTCTTTTAATTTGTTTAATAGCGTGACGCTGTATCCCGCACAAAGTATAGGCAGAGGGAACCTAGTGTTGAGACATTTTGATACCCATTTTCCGCTAAATTCACGGAAGTCAACGCCGCGCTTTGCCTCAACACCAGAGCGAATAAAATATATCATTTCTTCTTTAGGGAATCGAATTCACAACCTGTCACGTTTACAGTCACTTTATGCACCACTACTGACCTCTGAACTCCGTGTTTCATCTTTTCCACCAGAGCAGAAAAAAGATCGTTCTCCGAACGAGAATTGAAGCCCCAATCATCGTTCAAATTCGCTTGCTTATCATAAATTTCACTTAATTCTTACATTCGTCATTCATTTCTCACGAACCGTACCGCACCGTAGCTGAATACAAATTTGGGATCCCTCGTATAATATTCAATGGTAATTGGAACGACATTTTAACGAGTTCAGTTTACTGTCTTTGAGGTTTGTAATTAAATTATCGATGTTCACTTTGACTTAAGGGCGAGTTGAATTGAAATATGGGAGTTATTTGTAAAATATAGTTATTGTAAGTACAGTTTCTTGAATTAATTTCTTATTTTTTTTAGCTTAACACTGTTTCCCGCATACAGCATGGTAGGCAATAGGAACCTAGTGGTTAAGACACTGACTTAACTTTCAAGATATTACGTGTAGCAAGTAGCGGAGCTCGACACAGCGACTCTTATTACCGATATAACAAAAATAATTTATTCCCCGAAGTGGAAATCGAACCTACAACCATTGCTTACAGTCAGACACTGTGCCGACGACTGCCTTTTCTCTATTTATTTTCAAAGGAAAAATAATTAAGCCATATCTAATGCAACGTTAATATAAATTTTCCAACGTTCATACAATTAACACAGTATAATGAAAAGTAAAGAAACTGTGTATGGAAAGATTAATTGACTTTTGCGATAACTAGTGTGGCTATAAATATTGAAAACTAGTTTTAACCTGCAACTTCACTTCGTTTGTTGTAATTATGTATGCTTCTTTACAATATAATATTATAAAAGTAAAGAAAGCGATTGGTTGAACGCGCTAATCACAAGGAATAATGGTTCGATTTATAAAATGATTTTAGTCCTGGATAGTTTTTTTTTATCGTGGAAGATTTATGGGTCTAGACTTGATGGTAGACTATAGATATAGACTTGAGACCAGTCGTGTCGGGTAACGAGGCAAAGCAGGACCACTTAATCCGTAATGCCTTCAGAATTTCGGGCAAAGAAGGAGGCTATAGTGGGAATGGAGTGTCTTAACATTAGGTTCCTATGTTCCCTCTGCTTACCTGGCAATTGCAAAATATTTAACCTAACGAAGAACTTAGTGTTAAGACATTACGTATTGAGTGGAAGTGGAAATGGTGGAACTGAACGCCACATTTTTTTGTGTTCTCGTATGCCTCGTTACCATAGCGAAGAAATTAAAATATAATAAACAATAATTGATTACCCTGAGTGGGTTCGAGCCCACAAACGTTACGATCACAGTTACACGCTTGTGCCACTTAAGTCATGTGTCATATACATTTTTTATTTATTTCCTTTGGATTATGCGGGCGGAGCCGCAGGTGATAGCTAGTAATAAATACACCGGTCGTCGTGAATCAGTCGCACAAGCGATTGACTGTAAGCGTGGTAGTTGTGGGTTCAATTCCCATTCGAGAAAATAAGTTATTAATTAGTTTCGCTCTCTCGTTTGGTAACAAGACAATGCATCGCAAGTTGGAAAACAGAGTGTGCTAACACTACATACCGGATTCACCGTTAAGGTAAGAGAACATTTTTGGGCATAAATTGAACACGAACGTCATGTACGTAAAGATGACAAAATTATAGTTCAAAGAAGCCATTCTTTCCCAACTATGCATATAAAGTTAATATTCTTACAATATTCTTGTAAAGCATTTCAGTATCACAATCTTTAGAAGTCGATCGCTTATGACAAAATAATTTGGAAACTTTTGCGGAAGGAAGCGTCTCGAAGTTCTATGTAGTTTAGGAATTTACACCGTTGTTTGGAGAAAATTCTTTATTATATTTTGGTTTACTTACTTTTCTTTTAACATATTGATTTTGATAATTTTTAGCACACCTTCATTATGAAATAACAGAATAGAAACAAAAATCGAATCGAATTCAAATATTAAAAATATAGGGACATACATACGTGCTAAGTTTACGTACGTGGTAAGTTTTACCTTTTTCGGTTTTTCATAGGCTAAAAAAATTGTGAGGCCAGTCGCGGCGCAGGGGCACCAGCGTGAGACTGTAAACGCGGCAGGTGTTTCTTCGATTCCTACTCGAAGAAAATTAAATATTTAATATTGTCATTCCTCCATTTTCAACTTTAACTCCGTTCTCAAGTTTCATTTCACCACTAAAAAACTTTTAAAAAAAATTCTAAATAAAACATTGGTAAATACCATATAATACAATCATCAAAACGCTAATATGACAGTATATACAGAGATAAATTTATGATCGAAATCCTTTATCCCATAGCCGGCTGCAGTACCGCGGGGACCGACGCCGCTTTAATCAAAAAATGTTGATGCAAATTAATTTTTTATGGAGTATTTTATGATGAGTTATTTATTCTGTATGGTGCGTAAAAAAATATTTGTTTTGTTTTGTTTTTGTTTGAAACAATTTGCATGTATGTGATTTTATTTGTATGTACAGTTACTTTTTTAAATTTCGCTTCTTTTTTATTTTAAATTAGAAAATATAATATATTATATAACGAATCGGAACGCCGTGAAGTCACGTGACGTTTTAGTACAACCGTTCAGTATGCTACTCGAAGGAGAAATGAAGTCCGTAAAGATGTGCCGAGCACGGTGTGACTCGAGTCAGACTCGATTCTTGCTTTGAAACTCGTATACTCGAATACCAATTTATTTTGATTCGAGTACGTTGGACTCAATTCCAGTACTCGAGTCAGGAAAAATCGGTTCGTACTCGCTAACGCGATTCTATTTATCCAAGTTCAACTGACTCGAGGTCTCGTATTCGAGTTTGGTTAACACGCTCGTATTCGCAAACTATTTACTTACGCAATGAGGTGGCGCGTGCCTATTTTAATACAAACAAATATGAACCTGCATTTTTTGTTTTGATTTCTTTGTTTTGTGTGAGTTAGCAGTTATTGTGAGTTAATTATTGTGATTTTTTTGTTTATTTCCATAGAACTCTTTTAGGATTTTTTCTTTAATGTCTTTAATCTTTCATTAAAAATGATTGATTTATTATTGTTGTGTCGTTGTGCTTAACCTAACCTACACGCTCCTTTTCAAATTTCCCTTTTTTCTAAAATCAGACACTAGTTCTGGACTAGTATTTTCAGACTCGAATTCTGACGGACTCGATTGAATATTCGAATACCAAACATAGAATTAGAGTACTGGTCTCGAATCAGGGAATCGAGTCATGATTTGAATACTATATTAACTGACTCGAGTCGACTCGATCCACCATAATAGCGACTCAGCACATCACTAGAAGTCCTCATCGCTCGTTCCCATTATTACAATAACGATATGTCATTCACCATACTTCCCTAAAAGCTGACAATTGACATTGACAACTAACAGTGTTCCATATTATTCATACTCTGTGACATTTTTTTTTACTTTTTCATTTCACGCTTCATGCAGTGAGGACCTAGTGCTGTAGTTCCCCGCCCACACACCGCTCAATTTTAGAGACGTGATTTGGCATTTTTTTAGCTGACGGACACTATACAACCGAAACTACGCAGTGAAAAGTCTCAATCCTCAATTGATGCCCGCAGGTCCTTGATTTCCTCTTTTTTATATTTAGTGCTCTCGAACTCAGGTATATTAATTGTTAAAACAATTATAAAGCATATAACGCATTAAATAAGAATAAAATTTACTAATTTTATCTTTTTTTTAGCTTTACGCTATATTTTGTGCATTGGGCATTAGGCAGTGGGAACCTGGGAACCTAGTGTCTGATCTAGTGTTCGTAAATTTTTTATGAATTATAATAGTGTCTTAACACACATACATAGACACACAGGAGACACTTGCGTGAATGCCTACAATACAAAAAAGATTTTATTTTTTGGTCATTGCAAGCCGGCGGTTGGTATTTTTTTCACGAGTAAAGGGGGAGCTCCTTAATCTTAAATAAATATATACAACTTTTGAGTACCCTGAAGACGGCACTGGTACGTTTTCGCGATACGGCACGGAAGTCCAATTACATATAGTCGAGCTCAACGCCTTGGCTATTCTATTAATAGCCGTTATAATATTTTTTTTTCTGTTTCCCACTTTATACTTCCCTTCTTCACTTTAAAGATTTTATAGGAAGTAAATTTGTATTTTAGATAATTTTCACGTTTTTGTCAGTTTCTTAGAAAAGGTATGTATTTCATAATATTCCCTTCGTCTTACAAGTTTTGTAGAAAAAAATAATTTAGAATCGCAATTTTTTTTTTTAAATTTACCCTTTATTCCTTATGACAGTGAAGACAAGGACACTCTAGGGACATCGTTCTCCACTTTTCGCGTTAACTGCTGCATTAATTTTCTCTATTAAATACGCAATCATCTCGAAAATTTGATAGTATATGAAGAATGGAGTGTCTTAACACTAAGTTATTTCTGCGTGCTGTGAGAACAAGCAAAGCAGCGGAACATCAAATTATTTATTATTTAAACATAACTTAAAGCAAAACGAAAAGTAGAAGAGCATTCTACAAAATATAATTAGACTTACTCGGCCTTTATTAAACACGGTGTTGGCAGACCGCCAGCGGTCGAGCACACAACCCCTTTTATGCATTATATTAAAAATTAATTCAATTTTTTTTTGGATTTCATTAAATATTATTTTAGTGAAATTAAAAGCTTTACTTATCTGCAACAGTTGAGACTAGTGGCGCAGTAGCAAGTGTGACTGTAAAACCGACTGGTTGTGGGTTCAATCCCCACTCGAGGAGATTA
>DWAN01004641.1:0-11971 GCA_018230445.1 Heliconius hewitsoni | reverse complement strand
AATACGGCAGAAAGTGGGGAACGGAATGTCTTAACACTAGGTTCCCTCTGCCTACTCTGCTGTGTGCGGGTTACAGCGTGAAGCATTTTTTTTTAAATTTATTTAAAATTAACTTCCTATAAGCTAAAACAAATTAAATTAATACACAAAGTTAAATTCTACACTAAGCGACTTGGTTTAATTTGCAATCCTGTCCTTTCAAAGCTTCGTCCAACTTGAGGCAAAACTTGTTAACGTGGAACCTTCTTAGATCATTCAATATACAGTTGAAAGTCTTTAATGGCTATGGTAAATATTGTAAGTTAAGTATTTTTTTTAATTAAGGCCAGTCGTGGTGTAGTGGTACAAGCGTATGACTGTAAACATGACAGGCTGTGGGCTCGATTTCCACTCGAGGAAATATTCAGTTTAGTATTTTCATTCTTTCGCTCTGATAGCGAGGTAAGACAAAGCATTGAGTTCCCCATAGAACAAGCAATTCGTCCATAACGCCGTAATGGGAGCGTAGTGTATTCAGCTCATAGCAAAGTATTTAGGAGTGGCCTAAAAACCTAGTGTTAAGACACTCCGTTCCCGTTAAGACACTACAGTTCCAAACTTTCCGCTGAATTCTGGAAGCGTTGTGTTTTGTGTGGTGGAACTACACAAAGTGCTTTGCCTCGTAACCAGAGCGAAGGAATAAAAATACTAAATATTTAATTTCCCCGAGCGGAAATCAAACCTACAACCTGTCGCGCTTACAGTCGCACACTTGTGCCCTTGCGCCATGACAGGTTTACCTAAATAGCGATCGAATTCACAATCTTCATATAAGCGAAGACATTGTACTATATACATTTATATATACAATAACTTATTCTAATTTGTAACGTTACATCTTCATATAAACATTCTTCACATGAATTATTAAAATATTTCAATAATTCCTGGTTACTTAAAATCAGCTTCACGTTGTATCCCGCACACACAAGGGTAGACAGAGGGAACCTAGGGTTAAGACACTTCGTTCTCCAGTTTCCGCCGAGTTCTAGAGGCATTGCGAGTCGAGTAGCGGAACTCAACGCCGCGCTTTGCCTCTACACCAGAGCGAAAAAATGAAAATATAAATGTCAAGTAACATTTCATTTCCTCGAGTGGGGATCGAACCCACAACCAGTCGATTTTACAATCACACTTAGTGCCCCTGCGCCACGACTGGGCTGGATTATGTAAACTTGTTATAGTATTAATAATTAAAGGTAGAACTTAAATGTAGTAATAATTCTTTATTACTGCCTATACTATAACAAGTTTACATAATAATCCTTCGAAGAGATTCCCTAGAAAGTACGTAACGGGAACCTAGTACAAGTAATTGGATGAAAATGAACACCTTGGGGCACGATGCAGTTATGTGAAGCGTTTATTTGGGGCAGTTATCACCTGTTGCACGCGTGACTCACATGAAGTCACGGCGTACGGACATGTATGAACGTATTGTTAATGATTATGGCTTCGAATAATTTAGATAGTAGATGGATAGTACTATGCAAAAATATTTTTGAAGCTTTTGGACATTCGTCTGGCTGTAAACGTCGGTTGTGGGTTCATTCTTACTTGGAACGAAATATGTGATTTTTCATATTTGGAAAGCGGAATTTGAAGTGTATTGAGACTAGGTTCTCTCAGTTGTCATTGTGTACAGTGTGTAATTCAAAATAATATTTTATTTATTTTTATCAGCTTCCGGTAGGCCAAGGGAGACACTCCGGCCCCTACTTTTCGAATGGCGAATCTCAACTAATTCACTTTTAAATTCATTCCTCTAAGTCGGAAATGAATCCACTACTGCCTCATTCGCTATTACAAGCCTGTGCCACTGTGCCATAACGGCCTCAGATCTTTTGATTTTCTATTATTTGTTTATCATATTTAAAGTTATTTTGCTCAATTTTTCACACAGTAATTTATAAAGATATTCTCTCTATTGATTATAAAAAATAAAATAAAACCCAATCGTGGCGCAGGAGTACAAAGTGTGACTGTAAAACCGACTGGTTGTGGGTTCGATACTCACTCGAGGAGATGAAATAGTTACTTAAATTGATATTTCCATTTCTTCGCTCTGGTGTCGAGGCAAAGCGCGGCGTTAAGTTCTACCAGAAAGTGGGGAACGGAGGGTCGTAACACTAGGAGTTCCCTCTTCCTACTCTGCTGTGTGCGGGATACAGCGTAAAGCTAATTTTGATTATTAAATAAAAAAATATCCAAAAAAATAGTCATTATAAAGATGTATAATTGTTCACTACACTTCTAGTTAGAATTTATAAGAAAATAAGCTATTTTTGCTAGGTCAGTGACTCCTTTGTATTCGTCTGACCTGGTTCCGTAAAGTAAAATGGCACAACTAAGCTGTAGCTCATTATCTTATGATTTTAGTTTGAATCATGCTACTTTATATTATTGGGTGCCATCATTCATACAAATATCATACTTACTAAAAGACTATAAGAAACTGTCTATGTAGGATAAAGCAGGCTCCGCTAAGAAAATATAACGTCAAAACACTCCGTTCTCTCCGTTCGCACTTACAGAAAAACACGTTTTCCATAACAAAATATGCTCTGCGCTTTATAACGAACTAATCATCGTACGAAACTTTGCTTGCGTCGGTTTTAAGATGCAAAATGAAAATTCCAGTTTGAAGGTTAAATATGGTGTGGATTTCAAGAAATCTATTTCGGTTCTATGCTCTCCAAATCCAGAAGAAACTATCGTATATGCGTTGTCTTTTAGTCACTTAGTAAGGAAAGAGTACATGCTATGTATAGTCAGGTTGTATCCCACACATAGCAGGGTAGGTGGAGGGAACCTGGAAACATAGCGTTAAGACACTCGGTTTCCATTCAGACACATCAGTTTCCCACTCTCTGCCGAATTCTGGACGTTTGAGTGGCGGAACTCAACGCTACGTTTCTCATCGTTGCCAGAGCACGGAAGGTCAACATTAGTATACACACACATCGCGCACACAACAGGGTATGTAGAGGGAACCTAGTAAGGCACTCCGTTCTACATTTACCGCCAAATTCTGGAGGCATTACGTGTTGGGTGGCGGATTTCAACGCCGCGCTTTACCTTGACACCAGAGCGTAGAAATGAAAATATAAATACACGTACTGAACATGACCAAAATTAAAAATTAAATATTCAAAACTAAATAATTAAATATCTATACCACTAAGCCACCGGTGGTCAAAATTACGCTAATATCGTTTATTACACGCTGAAGTTCTGCCTCGGGCAACTGATTTCATCTCGGTATCAAAGTGAATGCGTAACGACGCCGATTTTCAATTCATTTGGAATTTTCTCTTACTTATCACGTTTGATCTAACATTTTTTTTAATGTTATTTAATAAATAAATACTTGAGAGTGATTTAATAATTAAGTTCAAAGGATTTTGTTTCCGCTAGGTAACTGGAGTCTAGTGTTAGGATACTCCGCTGCCTACTTTCTTCCTAATTCTTTAGGCTTTGCTTTAATAACATTGTTTATATATTAGATTCACGCAGTATCCCGCATATAGCAGAGTAGACAGGAGGAACCTGGTAACCACGAGTTAAGACACTCAGTTCCCATTAAAACGCTTCCGTTGAAAACTGACCGTTGAATTTTGAAAGCAAACATTATTTTTTAGACAATCCACCTAATATGGAAATCAAATAAAAAGGTTTTATTTGTAAAATACAATACATAATGAAAAAAGGATACAAATAAAAAGATTTTTTATTCAATATTTGATTAATATTAGCGGAAAAAAAGTACATAATAATAATTATTTATAGCAATCCAGGTAAAACTTTAGTATAAGAAATATTTTAAATAGAAACATTCTTCCGAGTAAGAAACAAACGTGAATACTAAATGTATACATTCAGATATTCTCTAACTAAAGTATAACTCGTTATTCGTAGCGCATTTTTTTCAGTTTTACGACTTATCAGTGTCACTCTACAACTACTATCGAATACATATATACTTCATATTAATAAATAGTATGATATTAAATTATAAAGTAGGCTATATTTTTATTATTAATCTATAATTCCTTATCACTATCGATAATAACTAAAAGCTTTAAAAACCACAGAAAAACTTTAACCAGCACCATACAATTTTTTATATTACCTTCCAGAGGCTAAGCATAAAGAGAGAGAGAGAAAATCCAGTTTTACGATACCCATTCTCATATTATGGTAATATTAGTTATTTTCTCTTAATAAATGTATATTCAAGAATTTCACACAAATATACAAGATATTGTTCACTTTGATTTCGTATAAACACATACGTATATGACATTTATTCAAAACAACTACGGCATATCTATGTAGAACAGATGTAGAGCTGTCAGTCTATTATGCTTTATTGGCACACTCAAGACAGTCCCAGCGCCCCTTTGTACTGAGATGTAGCTGAGAGCAATGTCAATGTTATTATTCAACTTCCTACGCTAGCTCGTGTGTTGTAAAAAAAATAGATGCTATAACTATAAAAAAATATTGAGGTCAGTTGTTTACTTACACTATAGGCACAAAGTGTGAATTCGATCCCCACTCGAGGAACAATTAAATATTTAATATTTTCATCGCTCTGGTGCCGATGCAAAGTGCGGCGTTGAGATCTGCCATTAAAAATTTAAAGCGTTCTTCTTCAGAATTAAGCGGAAAATGGGTAACGGAGTATTTTAACATTAGCTTCCCACTGCTTACTTTGCTGGGTGTGGGCTAAAAAAACTAAAAAACATATTAATTTAAATACATGTATATTGTTAATTGATATGGATTCGAATATACACGTTTTGAAATATTTTTGTTTGCGTGGACCATACAATCTAAAACATTCTTCAACTTCCAAGAGGCGCGAAATCAAATCAAATCAATTTTTTATACGTTTTCTAAAAAAAAATTTAAAAAGTAATTTCTACTCATTTCCTTAGGAATTTTGAGATAGTAGCTACAGTTGTTCGCCCACGTTGTAAGCCCACACATTGTTTCAAAAAAAATATTTAAAATATTAATATGAAATAGGAATATAGCAAGCAGTAAGATTTATCACGACATTCTTAATATATATATTTTTTAATTCCGTATACAGCATAGTAGGCAAAGGGAACCTAGAGTTAGAACACTCCGTTCCCCAGCTTCCGCAGAATTTTTATAGGCATTCTGTGTAGAGTGACAGAACTCAGCGCCGTGCTTTTGCTCTGGCACCACCAGAGCAAAAAAATGAAAATATTAATAAATTTAAATAGTCGAGTGTGAGTGTGAGGTTTTTTGTTTACGAATATTTTATTTTAATCGATTACTAAGCGTTCTATTCAAATGTTATTTAGTAAATTCAATATTTAAAATGTGAAATGAAATTAGATTCCCTCTACCTTCCCTGCTATGTGCGGAATACAGCGCAAACCTAAAGTACAAAGAATTTTGTGGAACTCAAACGGACCCACCCACAACCACAACCACGTCCTAAATTATCTCGCTATAATTATAGGCATTTTTAACATTTTCAAAATTTTATTTAACTGTTGGATAAAATAAAAAAACTTTTTTTACGCATAAAAATTAAATACAGTGGAATTTAAACCCACGCTTATTGGAAACCGTATAAGCGCTCTGACCACTAAGTTATACGGTCTTCTCAAGCTACGTCCAAATTCTTATATGCTTGTTGCTTAGCTTAAGTATACTATAGTTACAAACAAACTATACAGGCGATTAGAGAGGTCAGGCGTGGCGCAAGGGCACAAGCGGGACTGTAAATACGACAGTTTGTGGCTTCGATTCCTACTCGATGAAATGAATTATTTAATATTTTAATTTCTTCGTTTTGGTAACGAGGCAAATCGCGGCGTTGAGATCCGCTACTCAACACGCCTATGGAATTGAGCGAAAAGTGGCGAGCGGAGTGTCTTACTACTAGGCTCTATCATCTACCCTGCTACATGCGGGATACAGCGTGAAGAATAAAAAAAAATTAAAAACGAAAACATCTTTTGGCAGAGATTCAAATATTTACTTATTCATTGAGTCACGACGTGACAAATCCAGGGATGTCATATAAACTGCCTGTCGGCGGTTTATAAAGTGCGTAACTTAGGGTGAAGTGTACGCATAAATTAGACCCTTCATCTCAAAAGATAAAATGCTAAAATTGTTTTTAGATCTTTATTCTTGTTATTTTTGCTCTAGCTAGTTCAAAATATTTTCATTTGCTCTGTTAACTATATAAAGAGCGGCGTTTAGCTCCGAAACTAAACAAGCGCTGTCTCGTGTGCGATGAAAATTGAAAGTGGGGAATTAAATGTCTTACCACTCTATTTATCCCGCTATATACGGGATACAATATGAAGCTAAAAAAAACCCAATGGTGGTCATCGTGAGTCATCGAAAAAATTTCATATTTAATTTATTTGTATTTCTCGCTCTGATAAGAGTAAGCTCCGCAATGTTTCGAATCAGAGAGAAAGAAAGAATTAACACCAAGTCCCCTTGTTTCTCTTGTTCTGCGAAGAAAAAGGAAAAAATATAAGCAAAATTTCTGCGGCATTATGCCTGTTGAAAAATTTCTTACATTAACCGATATAGTTTTAAGTATGTGGCCCACTAGGGAGGATATGTATTTTTATTTATATTACAAAAGCTTCGTATCTGTAGTTTCATTTGATTTAGTACGGATATGATCTTTCTCTGTGTTTTGTATATGATTCTAAAAAGAGAAAAAAAATGTGAAATCAAAAACAAAGTAGGTATTATATTAATTTCTTTAATTTATATTATCTTTTAAAGACTTAAGTCTTTTTTATTGAAAGTTGAGTAAAACATTAAAAAAAATTATACACAATTTTATCATCTTACTTTTCTACCTGTCAAAGCTTTCATTTTACATATATTATTTACGGACTATTTCAAGCCCCTTATAAGCACCCAGACCAATCATATGGCCCAATCATCGTCCCAGACATAAAAGTGTCTTTATTTGGCGCTACCTCTGAAAGGACCCCACTACAGAAATGTGTCTTTATTTGGCGCTACCTCTGAAAGGATCCCACTTTTAAGTTAGTGATTACGCATATTATCTTATCTAAATATTGGAGTAATAAGCCTCAAAATTTTAATATTTACTAAAATGACGTAGGTCTGAAGGCCCTGGGATATTGGGCTATAAGCGTAGTGTTTGATATGTGACACATGCCCAAATAAATCTGACCGCTGGTACAATATTTACTTTAGAACCATTAACGTAACATAATATAGCCTTCCTAGATAGATTATTCAATACAAAAATGCTATTTCAATTCGAACCGTAGTAGTAGCTCGTGAGCACCTTCAATTAAACAAACTCTTCAACATACAAGTTTTCTTTTAACTGGATTCAAACCTACTGCTATTGGCTCCATTCAAACACGATTCACCTTGAACATAAAGACGTCGTCAGTAATATTAACATTATTTATGTAAGTTGACTACTTTACGCACGATTAGCCTCTAGCCCTCCCACCAAGTTTTACAATAAATTACGAAGAAGAAGCCTTTACTACACATCTAAGGGTCTAAAGGCGGAATCCCAAAAAAAAATTCACAAGACATTACCATTGATGTGTTAACCGCTTTTATTCATTGTCGTATTCACAAAAGATGTTGAATAAGTTTATTTCTTTTTATTTCAAATAAAAAATACCTAAACTTTCTTTTACTAAGTAAGCTAATTATTTTATAATAGTACAAACCGCTTTAGTAACTGATATTATAAAATATATCAATCAATAAGAAATATCATCTATTTAAATCAAATATAAATAAAAATTAAGTAAAAGTACTTTTCTTAATTTATTTACCAAAGAAGTAGTTCTATGGTATTCGAAAATGGAGATTTATTTACAGTCTGTGCTAATATGTTAGATATAAATAATATTTCGTTTTAATTAATACTCAGGCGGAGTGTCTTTACTACTGATACTACGTAATAACATCAACATAGAGAAAAATTTTTAATCTTCACGCACTTCACCTAGCAGAGTAGGCAGAGGAAAACTAGTGCTTAGAGATTTCCATTCTCCAATTTCACCTTTTTTTAATTTTCTTAACTTTCCGCCGAATTCTCAACACTGCTCTTTGAAAATTTTATTCCCCCGAATGGGAATCGAACCGACAATCGTCGCGTTTACAGTAACACAATCTCAAAGAGAGATAAAATATTAAAACCGTTCATTTTGTGATATTGAAAAGTACTATTCCATTTTTCATCCATTAATCAAGTTTTTCGTAAGCCGTTTCTATAGAATCGTTGAATCTATAGTTGAATACTACTCATTCGGACAGCACTGCTGCATTTCCTAAATACAAAGGAAGTAATCCTCCTCAGCCAAGCAACGGGAAATTGTCGCAACTAGCCACCCGCTCCTCTACCCTCGATTGGAATAGAAATTTTAGAAACTTTACAAATTTATCTTGTGTGAAATCATGAAATCAAATGTCTATTTTTTTCTGTACATCTAAACAGGAAATTAATTTGATTTTGTTATTATTTTAGTCATTCAAACTTACTTTTCTTCTAGATTAGAATAATAAGAAAAAATTGAAGTATTTAGAGGTCAACAAAAATATTATATATAGCACGGTAAAAAGTATATAAGAATACGAAAGTATCGTTTGGCAGCCACATTTTTCTCTTTAAAATGATCTCCCTCGTCAAAATACTCAATAATTAAATAGACTGACCACAACTTCTGTAGTTTCGTATTTTTTTTCGTTCTTCCACCCTTACCTCGAACTGCTCTAAAGCCCATAAACATCCCCTTTCACAAAACAATCCTTGGGGCTCATTCAGCTATACTTCAAAATATACGTGATAAGCAATTTTTTTACAGTAACCGTAAATGCTTGAAGTATATAATTGCAAGCTAATCAAATAACGTAAAACATTTTTATTCTGTGTCTTCACCTTCATATGGTTTCACAATAATGTATTTTTTGACGTAATAATGTATCTTTATCATATATATAATTCTACTAAGTTTTTTTTCTTCTTACATAAGAGGTTATAATAGTAATGTAAGTAATTCAGCTTAGGATATGAAACTGTCCCTAATCATGCCGTGGCAGCTTTTAAGACATGATTGTAATATTCGATTAAGTGTATGTTTTGAAAGTTGTCCTTAATAAATAAAAAAAATTATATATATATATATATAAATTATGTATTTAATTTGATTAATTATGTTGTGTAACTAAATGTCTATACATATAAAAATATGTACAGACATTTAGTTATTTTTTTTGGGTTCACGCTGTATCTCCCATATAGCAGGAACAGGCAAAACCTAGTATTGCGACACTCCATTCCATACTTTCGTCTTATATTCTGAAACATAATAACGTAAGAATGATATGGAATAAAAGCGATACAAATAAAAAAAAACCATAAATAAAAACAGAGCATTGAAACTGCACTATCAATTAAACCACGACTCTCATCTTCGACATCTGTCGCGAGCAGCACAGCTCTTACCAGATTAATTGAGAATGCATTATTTTCAATTAAATCGAAATATAATATAATAATTCATATCAAGTATATACGTAAGTGGATACGTAAGTTATTGAGGTATTTTATATATATAAAACCGAATATCGCTTTTAAGGTTCCGTAGCTCGAAAGGTAGGAACATGTCAAGACCATTTATCTTGAGATCGCGTGAATATCTCAAGCTGGAATTAATCTATATATATAAAAGGACATGTACCTGACTGATTGAGGTAAGACGCACGCACAGCCGTAACCGCTGATGGGAGAAACGTGAAATTTGGACATATGTTTATTTTAATAATTTGGACATCCACTGAGAAGGGATTTTGAAAAACTTTAACCCTAAAGGGATGAAATAGTGGTTGAAACTTTGTATGGATTTTTTTTTAAATCGGCACCGATTTTAATAAAATTTGAAATTCAGTCTTTGAAAAAAATATCATTGAACACGTGTTTCCATGAAACACGTGTTTTTTAGAATTCACCCCTAAAGGGTGCAAATAAGGGGTTGAAAGATTGTATGGTTTTTTTTTAAATTAGGACCGATTTTTATAAAATTTGAAAGTCAGACTGTTAAAAATATTTTATTGAACACGTGTTTCGTGGTTTTTTTAGAATTTACCCCTAAGGGTGCAAATAAGCGGACGGAGCTGCACGCGCCCACTAGTATCAAATATTTAGGTCTGAGGTCCCTTGAAGCACAAAAAAATCAAGCTTCTAACGTCTAAATCAACGCCATCAAAGGATACTGCTCGTATCCTTTTGTGCTTTGTTTATGATGAATTTTGTTTGGAAGTCGCCGCGTGATCAAAACCTATAGGATACTTCCCGTGGACCTACAATTATGAAATTTGGCACAAAGAGAAAATACTATAAGTTTACTAATATATAAAAATATTTACATGACTATAATTTCGTAGCTATGAAAAGTTAATTCATAATTTACTGAGCACTGATCAGATTTTTTGAGCCTGAGATTAATGCTATCCTAGTACTGTCTTATACAGAAACACCGGGTGGAAAGATAGAAAGGTATGCTGTCCTCTGCTTAAGAGGGAGTCGTTGGCATCAAGAGCGTCCCCTGCAGGACTCAAGCCTGGTCGTCAATCATCAAACGAGATGAAGACAATAAATTTAATATCATATGCATTCAAAAACGGTCCTTGCAGTGCTGATGTCGAATATGTTCGAGAGAACGTTTGGGCATTTTCGTTGAAATATAAACACGAACATATCTGTCCAAAAGTGAAATTAAAAATAAAAATATATTTTTTTAACACTAATGGAAATCAAAACAAATCAGTGTTTTTTCCCAATGAAATATCATGTAACTTCACTCATGTGCGCTGTAAATTTCAGAATTCAATAAGCGTTGCTGAAAATTGAAAGCTTCGCTTGCTATGAGCTCGGATTGAAAAAAAAATTAATTATCTTTTTTTGTTATGAAATAAATACCTCGACGGGATATGAACTTAATAACTGTTTTGTATTAGGTCATATTAGAAATAAATAAACCACAGAATGCTATTATTATTTCAAATAATTTTTTTTCCCTTTAACTATTAGAATTCTTAGACTGAAAGACTAAAAACAAGTTAAAATTCAAAAGTCTGAAAGTAATAGCCAGCTAATGTCAGTAATTTTTCGAAGTAATCTCTCTTGAAAGCTCAAGATGATATTGCATCAATTCACCAGAGAAGCTCTAACTTAGAAAAAAATATTTTCGTAATTCAATCTTACTTAGGATATTCTTTTCTAATTTATAATATAATTATTAAGATAATCGTTAGTTTACCTAACAGAAAAAATTTACAAAGGCAAAATATTACACGGTAAAGTTATTTTGTTGTGTTATACAATAGGTTTCTTTAGATAAGGATTATCACTGTCCTTTTTTCAAATCAAAATCAAAATCAATCTGTAAACTAGCAGAGGGAACCTATTGTTAAGAAACTCCGTTCACCACTTTCCGCCGAGCTGTGGAAGCATTGCGTGTTAAGTTTCGGAACTCAACGCCGCGCTTTGCTTTAAATTAAAATTGAAAATGTAAATCATAGGTGAACATAAAACGAACAATATGTATAAAACCTTTGGATTGTCATCGCTTAAGGGACACGGGTGTTAATGAAACACATCGGACGGCTAGAAATGGTTCAAAATAGCGTTGAAAGATTTACTTACAATATTAAATAAATTATATATGAAGCATATTCCTAATAAGGTAGCCAGAAGGGACTCAATGATACTTTTATGCCACTGCTTTCCACGATTTTCTGTCTGATTTTTAAGACTCGTATTGTCACAGGCAATGTTATGAAAATTTTATATAATATTTTCATCTTGCACAGCCGTAACCGCTGTGCGTAGAAACGTGAAATTTGGACAGATGTTTATTTT
>DWAN01004640.1:0-11971 GCA_018230445.1 Heliconius hewitsoni | reverse complement strand
AAATATAAATTTAAGTAAATATTTCATCTCCTCTAGTGGGGATCGAACCCACAACTAGTAGGTTTTACAGTCACATTTTGTGCCCTGCGCCACTACTGGCCTTTTATACTAAATGATATACTGATAAAAATAATTGTAAATTAAGAAAGGCTTACTTGTAAACATAAGGTCCTATTTCTTTCACCTCAGGTTTCGATCCTTCATTCACATCCTCAGTATTGGTCACATTGAATAAGTATATTTTGAACGTCAGCGGCATGGGCAGTTCTCTCCATTTGTCGAAGATTGCAGACGTGTTAGACAATTGTAGTTTCTGTAAATATTATGTAAGAGTTGAATCTTAATTAAATCTTATTTAATTATAAGGTCTAAGTAGGATTAACGACTGAGATTATACACAATGGGAGGGGGAGTAGGCAGAGGAACCTGCGACCATATTAGTTAAGATACTGTTCCTCACGCGTCGCCCGATTTTCGGTAAATTGTGTGTTGATTTGATGATCTCAATGCAACGCTGTGTCTTGTCACCAGGGTGAAGGAATCGTAATAAATAATTCCCTCGAGTGGGAATGGCTGCGCCACAACGGCCTCAGTATTTTTTTGAGCTTCCTCCGCTATAGCGCCCCGATATAGCGCTCTGATATAGCGCCCCGATATAGCGCTCTGATATAACGCCCCGATATAGCGCCGATTGTGTCCCGTGCATAGCAGCAGGGCAGAACCTAAATACTTAATTAGAAAAGGGCAGAACCTGTTAAGATACTCCGTTCCAATTATAACAGTTCTCAGTTCCTCACTTTCCGTCTGGATTCATTACGTGTTTAGGAGCGGAACTCAACACCGAGCTTTGCCTTGTTACTAGAGGAACAAGAAATGAACATATTAAATATTTCGATTTCGATCAAACCCACAATCTTTGGGTTTTACAGTCACATGCTTGTATCCTTGTGCCACGAATGGCTTCAACTGACCTTGGTTGATTTCTGTTCTTATAAAATGTGAGAAATATGTAAAGATAGGAAAATGTAAATTACGTAATGGAATAAAATTTTACAGCACAACAAAGTATAAAAAATTATACTCCGTCCTTGGTTTATATGCCAAGTAAATACAAGTGTTTTATTATATTTGCAAATATTGTCATAATTACGATATGAGTACGATTCAAACAGAACTATATAGAAATTATTATGAAAATGCACATTTATTATGATGTAAAATCGTCATGGCAATGAAATATTTCTTTTTAGCTTTAAGATTATTTAAAAGTTCAAGGCTTGAGGCCACCGCGTCGCAGTTCCTTAATTCGAGCCCCACTCGGGAAAATAAATTATTTTCAGAAATTACGGCGTCGAGTTCCGTCACTCAACACGTAATGTTAACCAAAATTGGGCGAAAACTATGAAACAGAGTGTCTTGACAATAGCTTCACTCTGACTATCCTGCATTGCGGGAAAAAGCGGGAAGATGGTTTTTTTTAATGAAAACGGAAGATTCTTATGTTATAATTAATTATAATTATGGAATGATATTGAAACCCATAACCAGCTATTGCAGGTGCACTGCAGGTGTGATCACGTCACAATGGTGTAATTATATGAATAAATAGTAGTAGATACTTATAAATAATATAGATTTATGTATTAAGTAAGGCAGAATAGCTATTGACCTTTCATACTAAGATTATGTGTGTTCTACAGATGAGTACATAATGACGATCAGGTATCATCAAAGGACCTTTGCGTCAATAATTTAGGTCGTCTGGCGTTAAGTAACATAATATCGTCATTGTTGTATATAAGAAATATATTCTTTATTTTTAATATTTTTCTTGTCTTTGTAAATTTAACAGCTTCGCGCTGTACCCATTTATAGCAAGGTAGTGGGAATCTAGATTTAGTGAACGGAATTTAACGTCTCGGTTTGTTTTGTTAAGAGTCAGTAAGTGAAAATAGTTAATAATAGTGGGAATCACAAGCGTCTTTATATAAGCTTTGCTTAAATATTGCCACCGTGAAGCTAAAACAAAACAAATCAAAATCGTTGGAACATTCATGTTAAATATCGGCGGCTTAAAGCGTAAACCTACTAACAGCCTATAATACCAATCCTCAGGAGAAACAATAAAAAGTAAAAAAAAAGAAGTTTATTAATTAAAGCTTTTAACTCGAAGAAATAACATATTTATTTATATTTTTATATTTTCATTTCTTCGCTCTGCACCAAGGCGTTGAGTTAAGCCACTCAACACGTAATGCTTTTAAAAATTCGGCGGAAAGTGAGAAACGGAGTGTCTTTACCCTCCGGTTGCATATGTTTACCCAGCTGCGTGCGGGATACAGCGTAAAGTTGATTTATTTTTTAATTCCAAGTTCAGGATTTCGCCTTATATTTTTCATTATAATATAGGAAGTGTTGAAAATATCTATAATATCGATAAATTAAGATGATGGAAATGGTAAATTTCTTGAACCTTGAACCTTATGTATACAACAACATTGTTAGTCAATTTATTTTTAGAATAAAAATAAATTACAAAATATAATGTATACTAATGACATTATTATAAATTATACAGAGACAAAAGTCCATAGATATAAAAACATAAGAAAAATAAATAACTAATATAATATGATATTTATCTATATTTTTTACGATTACATAAATTACCAATGCGTTTATATAATAAAAATAAAAATATAAATATTGTCGTGTTTTTGCATGTTCCTCAGTTACCGTCACGTATTTTAAGATAAATATTAATGTATATTTTTTTTAAGTTACGTGACAGGACTGTCTGTCCTGCAGCAGCAACAGCAGCTTCTTAGCTAGCTAGTAGGCAGATCGCTTCTCGGCCTAGTGTAAGATTCCATTTTCCACGTAATGCCCAATATTCGGGACATATTGGTTAAGCGCCCAATGTCAATGCTACTGGATAGATAAGATATTTATCTATTAAAAGCATCTTGAGACCATCGTGACGCAGTTTGGGGTTCGATTCGCGGGTATGAAATATTTAATATTCACATTTTTTCGCTCTGGTAGCAAGGCAAAACGTGGCAAACGTGGACGGATGCATGTTAATAGATACGGAGTGTCTTAACACTAGGTTCTCAAGTTCTCTCTACCTACCCTGCTATTTGTGGGATACAGCGAAAATTTAAAAAAGTACATCTCAATAAAAACCTTATATTATTTCCTCGCTCTGGTAGGATGTTTTTGAATTTCGCCACTCAACACGCAATGTCTCTAAAATTGGGCGATGCATGGGGAACGAAGTGTATTAACATTAGACTACTGCATCTTATCCTGCAAAATACGGAGAGAAGCTTGAACTTGTATATAAGCTTTTCACCATATAATAAACATATATTGTGAATATGGCAGGTTGTGGGTTCAATTTCCACTCGAGGAACTTAAATATTTCATATTTTCATTTTCCTCACTCTGGTAACGAGGCAAAGGTACAAAAAGCCTCAATACACAATGCCTACAGAATTCGGCGGAAAGTGTGTAAGTGTATTATTGGGAACGTAGTGCCTTAACATTAGATTTCTAGGTTTCTTCTGCTTACCTTGCCATGTACGGGATACAACGTGATGTAAAAAACATACATTTTAGAAGTAGTTTTGACAATTTCATAAAACGATAAAATGACTGATACGATCAAGTCGCAATTGGAAAATATTGATTGTATATCGTAGTTTAACCGTAGAGAAACTTATAATTTTTAAGATGAATAAATAGATGAAAATTAGTATTTGATACAAGACAAGTTAATGTAAAAACCATGAAGAAAAATAAAAAATAGCGTAGTGAAACACTTAAGATTACTAACTACCCCGCTTCCATCCATTTAAAACTATTAAAAATAATACCTACAACAACGAGACTCGATAATTAATTACATTTATCAGCAAATCAGTAAACGCCAATCGTAAGTTTGTTTGTTAGCTTCAATCACTTTTAATTGAATTTTCAATTTGATCAAACATTGAAATCTCTTTATCATATCTTCACAATCACGTTTAGGAAATTAAAATTCACTATCTGTAAATTGGATATATCGCGATTCGTACTAGTACTTACAACGGTGCTTTTCTAATTATAAAGCTTAAGGCTTTGGTTAAGCGCGCTAATCTCAGGAACTATTAGTACAAATTGAAAAATTATTTGTGTATTGGAGTGTCTTAACCCTAGGTTCCCTCTGCCTACCTACTATATGCGGCGTACAACACGAAGCTGATTAATTATTAAAATTATTTCCATTTAACCATAGGGACGATGTCATATGGAAAAGGTACTATAATATCAAATGGATTTATACCATTTACAATTACATTGGATTTTACGACTCAATCTCAATAAGCGCTTTAAGTGAAATGATACGTAAAGAATTAGTGATGTATTATTATTATTGTGCCTTCATCAGAAATTTTATTTTAACAAAAAATAGCCCCGAAAAATTTAGATCTCATTTAGCCCCGAGAAATATGGATCTCTTCAAAGTTAAAGCTTAATTCCTCTGGAAAATATGTCTAGCTACATGCTTGTTACCAGAGCGAAGGAAGCGAAATTCATTCTTAAGTATGGGAAAATCGACCAAGCACCGATCCTGCTTAGAATGAAACGCCATAAGCGCCATGGTGGCCTCCAAGGACATCCTAAGCCTGTACATAAACATATTTATTTAAAAGCATATTAAAAGCAAAAAAACTTGTTAAAATTTATTTCAATGCAGATTTATTGCTCATTTAAATCTTTTTGCGTAAAAAAACATCACAGAAAAATGTTTTATATTCAAGGTTTTAACTCTAGGTTCGTAATGAAAAGATAATAATATCCTGTAGCATGTAAAAATTTACCTGCAAAGGTAAAATATAAATATTAAAACAAATAAGTAATTTTATTATATGTTCTGACTTTATATATTTTTTACCCGATTTTTTGACGTACGTATGTAGATATGGATTTTCATCTATTACCCATACACAACCGTTGATCCCTCGATCGCGTATATATAAATGTACACTCTGTATATATAAATAAACATATAGTAAAATGTCACAACTTATAATAGTGTATTTTTATTGTTCATTTAATATTTAATGGACAGAAATAAACTTAATGACATAATAACACCATTAAGACGACTGTGGAGTATAAAAATATAATTTCTATCATTTACACGCTTCATTACAACAACACTCGTATTTTTTTTTAAATAAAATAATATATGTTTATATAATAGACCTATGTGACTGCAAACGCGACTGGTTGTGGGTTCTATTCCCACTAATGAAAATGAAATATTTATTTAAATTTATATTTTCGTTTCGTTCTGGTGTTGAGTCGAAGCGTGGTGATGAGTTTCGCCACTCAACACGCCTCTAGAATTCGGTGGTAAGTGGGTAACGTCGTGTGAACACTAGTTTCCCTCTGCCCTGTTTAGTGCGGGATACAGCGTGAAGCTGATTTATTTTTGTTTATTTGATGTTTATATAATTGTGATGGAAGACCAAGAGTGGCGATGAGCTATTATTATATTATGACGACGGGGAAAAGAGGGGAACAGAGTGGTTTATCACTAGATTCTTTCTGCCTACACTGTTTCGAAGAATAAAGCGTACAATCGTAATTATTTTTAGTGTACAGGTGATCGGTGGATCGATATACAAACTGATACAGATGATAGAGGTAATTTTCGACTATTTTTACTCTGTATATTAGGTATGCCCTGAGGTTTTTAAATTTCCTAGATATTAGACATTAAAAAAAAATCTAAATACCATGTATGCGTAATAATGCGCTTGAAAAAAAATTTTTTGTCTGTTTTCCCGTAATATTAAAATAAGCATTTAATATGTGTTTGGCTGAAGTAAATAACCAAGAATAATGGATAATCTTAGAGTTGTTTTACTTACACTTAAAAATACAAATAAAAATAAACAACAATATGTAAATAATAAAATAATATTATTATAAATTTAATTGCTAAATTTTATTATTTCTTTATGTCATACACTAGCGATCCTTCGCGGTTTCCCCCGCTTAAACTATACAACTATTTATTTGGTAATATTAAAAAATATAAAGTATTTCAGGCAAATCGATAAAAACTTGACCAGATATAACTTTTTCATTTACGAATCGATTTAAATAAAACATATATTTAAATATTAATAGAAGTTATGCTCAATATAATAGTAAAAATTACATTTAAATTGATTTAGTCATTTCTGATATTAGCATGCACAAGCGCACAGAGAAACAAACAAAAGCATGGTTATGGGTTTTTTTTAAATCAATCAATGCCCCTAGTAGCAGATAATTATTTTTTTTATAATAATTAAAGTTGTAATTGATAGCTACTCGAATTATTAATTTAATACAGCATTTTATTTTAGTTAAATGCACTAGTCCCACACACAAAAAGAAAAATAAATGGACGCGATCCGGCGTCTCCTGGAACCCGCTCAAGAGCTCATCGCCAATTAAAGCTTGAGCTGTTATCCAGCACCAGCGTTAAACATATGGTTCTTAAAAAATATTTTCACAAAATTAAGATTATTCATAGGTGTAGTGATATAACTCTATTTAACTTTACGAAAGTTTATTACCACTGGTAAGGAAATAGTCAAAGCTAGTGGGCTCATTGAAGGTTTTCAAAGGTTCTTGAATTTTATATTAAAATAAAATTATTTTCATGAGCGAAATATATATACATACTCTTTTTAATATTTTTACAAGAACAAGTCATCGAAATATATCACTTTCTTTATTATTAACATTATGACTAAGATTTATAATTTACGGATTAATTAATAATACCCAACATATATTCATCCAAATAATTCCTTAAGGAACACCAACAATTTTAATAAAAGGTTTATAGTATTAATCGAAACTATTAGTAATATTATTCGACCACCTCCTACCTCCTTTATATTGCTTCTCGTTGCACCTCCTAGCAGGGTGGTTTCAAGCCGCTTTTCCGTATTTAGGAAAGAGAGAATGTGTTAAGACATCCATCAAGAGTCCATTTTAGAGAGGGTGCCTAGTCTTTGAAAATCCATCCATAGGATCAAAATTACGACTGTACAGTAGATTTTGGTGTGACGTTATAAAAATATGTTGTTTTTTAAAATTATTAACAATAATTTTAGTTATTCATAATTAACTGTTGTTATAACTTTTAATGAATTCACTGATTAATTAAAATTATGTTATGTGCACTTTGTTCTTAATTAAAAATGGCGCGAAAAAAGAAAAATGGCGGGTAACTGCTGACGTAATTATAAACAAAAACTATTACTAAAGGTTAAACACATAACATTTGTTTACCTACATGCTAAATAACAGAAAAAAAAATAAAAATAATTAAATTATATATTTAAAAATATAATATAAAGTGAAGAAAATATATTAAACTTAGTTATTTTTGAAATTATGTATATTTTTTGTGGTATATTTGTATTTACAGGGCATTATTATTTTTACATTATAAAGCTAATGTGAAAACCTTGAAGATATAATTTTTTTTTTAAATTGTTTTTAAATTAAACAATTTAAATGTAATTTGAAGAATTATTTAAAATGAACAATGGAAGAATTATTTTTTATAAATTTCTATTAAATATTATGTATCTTTAGAGGCGGTCATGGCGCCGTGACCATTTGGGAAAATTTATTATTTAAATTTCCTCATTTAGGTAACAAGACGCTTTGCCGGCGTTGAGTTCCGTTATTCAACATGAGATATTTAAAAAGTGGGATTTTTGGTGATTTGTATGTATTTTATTAGATTTATTTTACATATACTTTAGTTTAAAATATTTTATTTAACTAATTTTGATTGTAAGGATTTATTTATATTGGATTATTCATATGTTAACAAATCACTATGACATTAAATAATAAATATTAAATATTTAATACAATAGATACTATCGTAAGTATGTAATATATTAAAAAATATATGTAAATTCCTAATTCCTAAATTAAACATTTATTGATTTTGTCAATTGAAAGATAAGTTCTTAAAATTAATATTACTTAAGCCTTATTTACACTTACTACTGAATATTTACTTATTTTTTTACTTAAATATAAATATATAATACAAAAATATTACCTTATGTATTTGATCCTGGACAATTTTCGGGAATCCCCACGCGGCTAGGACGACGGCCCCAATCAAAACACCCACAGATACACCGAAAAACAATTTTGCGTTTTTTGCCAACATTATAACACTAGGCTTTATTTTATAAGCTATATATAATTTTTTATTCTATATTAAAAGTTAAAAAAAACACACATAAATTTCAAAAATAAAATAAATATTTAAATTTTTATTTTTAATATAAATATATTTTTAAATAAATCCAAGATGTGACCGTTTGCGTCCAAATCGTAAACAATTATAAAGTTACTACACACGTTGTTGTAAACCACGTCTTTTTGCCGATAAGCAAATGGCCGACATAAAGCCTGTTTGCAGAAATATCTTCACGCTGAGATCTTGCATGTATAGTTTTTTATGCGTGTTTAGTGGAATTTTTGATTATAGTCATTATTCTTTTTACATAATTTTATTCGTTTATTATGGTTTAAATTGAAAAATTGTAGTGTCTTTTTATAATATATTTTTGTAGGTGCTAGTTTTATTAAAACTCAAAAGTAAGGTAAGGAGGCCAGCTGTGGCGCAGTGGCACAGAGTGTGACTGTAATATCGACAGGTTGTGGGTTCGATCCCCATTCGAGGAGATAAAATATTTACTTACATTTATATTTTCATCTTTTCGCTCTGATGTCGAGGCGAAGTTGGGTTCCGCCACTCAACACGCAATGACTCCAGAACTTGGTGGAAAGTGGGGAACGGTGTATTTTAACACTAGGTTCCCTCTGCCGTCCCTGTTGTGTGCGGAATACAGTGTGAAGCAGATTTTTTTTTATTTTCAAAAGTAAGGTGGGTACTTATTTAGCATAAGTTTTTTTAGATTCACGCTGTATTCCTCATATACATAGAAGGGCTGGCAGAAACGTAGCGTCACTCCGGTCCCTATTTTCTGCCCAATCAGGACTATGTGCGTTGAGTGGCGGAAGTCAACGCTGCGATTTTTCAGTTACCAGAGCGCGGAAAAAAATATAATTAATTTCCTCAATGGGAACCGAATCCATAATAGTTTAAATTAAGATGCTACACCGCTGCGCCACGATAGCTTTTTTACTTTAAGTCATGTCCTTTAGGCACGTCCTTTTCGAATAAGAAGTTTATAAATTAAACATACCTACATGTATGAGAATGAACCCACGACCTTTTTGAACTACCTATACACAATTAAAGAAGATAATTGCTAAGTAACTTAGTGGGAATTACGTTTTTATTCAATACAAGCCATTCAATAGATGAATTAATCAAACTGGAAAATGTTTTAAAGAATGATGTGTCACAATCATCACATTATTATCGTCAAATTAATTATGATGATTATAATGTCAACTATTTTAAAGCAAGACGTCATTGTGCCGTAGTGTTCCATCGTTTTACTGTAAACGCGACTATATAACATTTAATTTATCTTCATAATTTAGAATAGGTAGACGAATCGCGGCGTTGAGTTACGCCACACAACTCACAATATCACGGAAATTGGACGATCCTTGGGAAACGGACAACGTAGCACCAGGATGTGCCTCATACAAATAATAATAAAATTGTAAACACGTATAAAAGTACCAAAGAACAAAACTATTTACTTCAGCTGAAACTCCAAATAAAAATGATACTCCCAATTATGTTTATCGTGTGTATTATTTGATTATAGGTTATTTTATAATAATGACTGTATGCATAATATAATAGTCAATACTGGTACAATTCTATAGAAATTATAATAATGCTGTATTTATGTATATTTTGTATTGTTGGCTAACAAAAGAATACTCACATAATGTGTGTGTTATGTGTTTTAGCTTGACAGTGTATCCTCACGATCCATGGTAGGTCGCGAGAACCAAAAACGAATGCAAGAATGCGGAAATAGCGGAATCAAACGCGCTTTGTCTTTGCAAAGGGGAGAAATAAAATTTTTTTTAAGCATTATGATGCAGTGATAGAGGCCGTCGTGGTGTACTCGCTCTAGAAACGAGGCTAAGCGCAGCGTTGAGTTTCGCCATTTAACACTCAATGCTATGCAACGGAGAACGAAGTACTCTAGTTTTGGCTACCCTGCTATGTGCGGGTTACAACGTAAAGCAAAAAAAGTGATGGGGGCCGTCGTTGGATAGCTGCAGCCTTTGACTGTATTTCTATGTGGAATTAAATATTTTCAACTCCTCACGCGGTGCTCAACGCTTGTTTTCACCAGAAAACAAGCGTTGAGCACCGCGTTTCACGTGCCAACACCCAATGTTTCGAAAATTAAGCGAAAGTAGGGAACGAAATGAGCTTGAAACTACTTTAAGAAATTACGTAGTAAATTACAATAGACATGTGATTATAATTTTTTATTCCAATAATCGTAAAAAATATTTTTAATAATAATTTTCTTGTAAATTAATAAAATAATAACACCTTTTATATGATATACATACTAGCTATGTTGGGGCCACACGTGGCGCAGGGACACATACTTAATATTTTCTTTTTTTTTTTGCTTTGGTGTCAAGGCGAGCCGCGGCGTTGAGTTTCACCGCTTAATACTCAATGAGAACGGAAATTGAGAACCAGCGTGTTTTAACATTAGGTTCCCTCTGCCTACCTTGCTGCGTGCGGGATACAGCGTGTATCTGATAAATAAATAAAAAAAAAATGTACCTATACATATTTTTGCAGTAACAAAAATAACCTAAATTAACATAACTGGTTTCATAATGTAGGTCATTAGTAATGTTATATTTAAATAGTATATTTGAGCAAGTGTACAGTACGGTTAACAAGTCGTGGCCACCCTGAAATTAGTTGTAGACGGCCACGCAGATTTCATTTTAGGATCTTTCTTACTTTTCAATATTTTTTTCTGATTGAACAATGCACATAAGTCCAGACAACCTAATTTCAAAACGACCACCATTTGTCGACCGTACTGTAATTAACAACATATTCAAATAGATTTTACAACACAATGGATGAGGATTAAGATTATTTAAACAAGTAAATATTTTCTTACATAAGTAGGATATCTAACACACTATACTACACATCTTATACAACATTAGTTTATACACAACTCTATACTATACATCTTATACAACATTAGTTTATACACAACTCTATACTAGTGTATAGCTGAAAAGTGTGTTTGTTTGAACACGCTGATCTCAGGAACTACTGATTCGTATTTAAAAAAACTTTTTTATTTGCTTAGGCCATTTATCGAGAAAGGCTTAGGATATTATTATTATTATTAGTCTATAACTGATTTTTTTATATTTTCTTTAAAACTTTTTACTCACCAAAGGAGGTATTATTTTATATAATTATTTTTTTTATCAAAACAAATTTTATAATTTACATGATCTCGTTTGATGATCCATATGACTTTATTTATTTTGACTATGTGTATTATATTTTTTTTCGTTTCTGCTTCAATTTTTATAGAAGAAAGCAGAGTAGGAAGGAAGAACCTATACTCAAGACTTCATAGTTAAGATACCAATATGTTTAATAGTTTCACGCTGTATCCCGCATATAGCAAGGTGGGGAACCTAGCAGAAGGTAGCACAGGGGAAACCTAGTATCAAATCAATCTGTTCTTCTCGCACTGCCTAATTTTTGAGACACTGCGTATTGAATGGCTTTACTTTAGGCTTTGTCATGTTATCAGAGCGAGGAAATGAAATTAACCCATTAACCCCAATGGAAATTGAATCTATAATCGTCGTGTCTATCGCTGCTCAACGATAGCCCTTATATATATTGTTAGCGTACTCGTGTAAAAGAGGGTAGATTTAGGTGAAAAAGATG
>DWAN01004639.1:0-11974 GCA_018230445.1 Heliconius hewitsoni | reverse complement strand
TAATCCTGCTATGTGTGTTATATATATCATGAAGTTGGTAAAATAGTATCGTATTGTCTCCCTTCCCCCTCCACCAGGTGGCAGTGGGGCGTCTCCCGGTGCTGCGCGTGTTCGGCGCGGACTACCCCACGGCCGACGGCACGGGCGTGCGCGACTACGTGCACGTGGCGGACCTGGCGGACGCGCACGCCAAGGCCGTCAAGCTCTTCGATCAGACGGGCTTTGGAGGGTTCCACGCCGTTAACTTGGGCGAGTATTCATTTTGGGACTTTTGGTTATGTTCTTTTGGGGTGCCTTTTTATTGTGTTTTTGCTCATCAAATATTCCTTTGCGAGATGTTTTTGTTTTAAATATTCTTGATTCTTTTGTATGATCAGACCAAATATAAGTCACCTTTCTTTCCTTGGACTTTGATTTATTATTGAGTCTTATCTACAAAAGTTGACGAAAAATAATAAAAACAAAATTCTCTATCCACAGGTACCGGCACAGGATATTCTGTGCTACAAATGATATCAGCGTTCGAGGCGGCCAGCGGTCGCAGCGTCCCCTACGAGATAGCTCCGCGACGCGCGGGCGACGTGCCCGCCAACTACGCGGACGCGGCGCTCGCGGCACGTCTGCTCGCGTGGCGCGCCGCGCGCGGACTGGCGGACATGTGCGCGGACACGTGGCGGTGGCAGAGCGGACACCCCAACGGGTACCGGCGGCAGTGATGGCAGGTGAGGCGCTTGTTGGCTTTGCGGTAAGGTTTTTGGGACTTTGCGCTTTGTTCATTCTAAAATAAAATAATGAAAAGTAAAAAAAAGCTTTTGAAACCAGAATATCAAAAGTTGCAAACAATTTCAAGGCAGTTCGTGAGGCAATTGAAAAATTACCTATGAAAATTGATGGAAATCGTTGGACTCTATTGAATGAGAATATTGAACGATATCATCATGAGTAATCTGGTTGACTTTAAGGATCTCAGGATAATCTCTAGAAAAGAAAACGAACGTGTCTACAAATAACAGATTTTTAACAATACAGAAAAATAATATGATAACTAAAACTAGCACTAAACTTATAGAAGCCTATATTTGCGAGGATATATTCAGTCAGCTTATAGTTTATAGGCTATATTTGCGAGGATATATTCAGTCAGCTTCGGATGACTTATTTGATTTTTTATAGGTCGATCGTCTTTGTATAGGGAATCTATGTTAGAATTATTATAGTTCGAAATAAAGTGGCATATCCCACGACAGGACATCCTGGACAGGACATCAATGGATCCTATTGACGCTAGTGAAGGGGTAAAACTAATAAATACTATGTAATGTAGTGAAGGTTACGTTATTCAAATGTTAACGTTAAAATTGAAAATAAGTTCGGATAAATTTGTAAAACTTCTTTTAGTGTGACAACTTGCTTGTATACAGATACGGAGAATACAATAAAATGTGAATTATAAGATTTACTACTGCGATCCCTTTAACGTGTTCCCTCTTCATTATGTTTCATACTCTTAGATTATTTTAAGATAATTATATTGATTGGCAAATGTTGCAATAATAACTTATGTTTTTATGTAGGTTTCTTAAATAATCTATATATTTTTTGTTTTCAGATTCGCAACACACACACCTGTTTATTGAACATGAAAAATTACATCTTATGAAAAGTCACTTTTGATCTATAAAATATTAAACTATAGACTTTTTATCCATCAAATTGTTTTAAAATGCTATAAATTACATCGAAAGATTAAGCTTAATTTTAATGAATATTAAGTCCTAAGCATAATTTATGTGTTTAAATTATATTGTATTTATAAAGCATTTATACTTTTAGCTCAGTTATCTTATCAAAGGAAAACTATAGTTTAAAACTATAAATAATAATTTATACCAAATATGTAACCAAAATGTACCAAATGTACCAAAAATAGTGTCTCAGTTACCATAGTAATTATATTATATATCAATAGATTAAATTTTATAGTAAATAATTTAAATATGATCTAATAAGATATAGATATGCAGAATTTACATAGTAAATTATATCGATAAATGTTCTAGAACCAAAGTATATTTTTCTTAATGTTTCCTTTTAATTTGCATGATGATATTAGTTCGTTATTAAAATTTATATAACATTAAGATTTCGTTATAAATTTATCAATGAAATTGCCAATATAAAGTTACTTATTTGTGTAAAGTTCTGTTTAAGACATACATAATTTAATTCCAGTTACATTTAGTAACTTAAATTTTATCATAATATACCAAATTATTATCCATAAAATGTTCCTATTATGTTGCCATATAAATATTATTTAGTTATATAAAATTAAATCTTTGACCAAAGCTATTCCAAACATATTTTAATTAACTATTTATTAAATATTTTTTAATGTTTATTTATTATGACTATTTTTATCTTTAAATTGATAATCTTATGTACAACAGTACAAAGTTATAAATTGTAGAATTAATTATATAATTTATCTTATTCCAAAATGCATTTTTACTAGTGAGTTGGGTTATTTTTGTAAATTTAATCTTTCTTAAGGTGCTACTTATTAAATTTTATGTTGAATATATGTATTCCTTATGTATTTAATAACCTAAATAAACTATTATTTTATTTACGCACACAATTGTTTTTATTTTTCCTCTTGTTTTTACCGACCTACAAAAGAATACGAAAATTGAATAAGAAGGCATGTCTATAAATGTCGTAGTGGACAGCTTCTTAAATATAATGATCTAGAAAAGACCAAGAAATTAAATATAAGTTAAAAAATATTGGATTGTTAATCCAATATTACTCCTGTATACAATATTATATTACTCCTGAATTGGTCTTTCCTTTTGCTGATTTAGAACTCTAAGCTTCGTACTTTATACTCAACATTTAATTTTTTGGGGACAATTTGGGGACAAAAATAATTGAAATATTTATCAGAGTGAAGATGGAACTCAAAAATTGATACTGTGCCAGAATGGTCTCAATTATTTATTTTTTCTAGCCAACAATAACAGCCTACCATACTGTAATACTTTTGGTTTCCTTATTTCTTATATTATATAGTTTAGCTGTACTATTATTGTTCTTCATTTAACGATCCAGATATTTAATTGTATAAAAGTGTTAATTAAAGCTTATATAACGCTGAACTAAACTGAACGTTTACTAAGGTAACATTTTATATATATTTTATTTACCTGGAGTATCATGGTTTTACATCAGCGGTCTTCAACATTAATTATAGCGTATGTACTGTCCCAGAATTCATAGCTACTTATCCAGTATTATTTTAACCGACAATCTGAGCAATTAGGAACTAGCTTTTAAAATTTAGAAATAGTATCTCAATCAAGCTCAGACTATGTAGAAAAGATCTTTTCTAAATAATTAGTCAGACGCTTCTGACTGTAAAAAATCTAAAAGCTCTAATTGCTCAAAAGCAATCATGGTTAATTAGGTAGTTAGCTGAAAATTTTATGTATCACCTCTGTATTATTGTGTAAACGTTTTCCAAAACCCAAAACTATGCCGACCACGATTTGGCCGTTTAAAATGAAATTTTATACAAAAAACTAATAGAATAAGTGAATGGTTTTTTTTCTATTTTACACTGTTTCTTGCAGAGTAGGCAGAGGCAACTTAGTGTTAAGGCACTCTGTTTGCCACTTTCCACCCAATTTTCGGGACATTTCGTTCTGGCTGGTGGAACTCAACTCCGCACTTTGCCTTGTTACCAGAACAAAAAAATAAAAATAAATAATAAGTAATTTCCTCGAACCCACAACCATCAGGTTTACATTCAACCTTTAATAAAATCATACATTGAATATGATAATTGATATGCAAATAATGGAATTTTCGTGGCTGGTGAAACCGTGTAGAGCCGCACTAGCATTGTAAGATAGTGATGGAATGTATCTTAAAAATGTTGACAGAAAATAATTATGATTAAGCGTTTTTTATAGATTTTGCTTTAAGAAATACAATATATAGTAAAATCATTATAGAAGGTAAGTTATTTAACTTTTTATATTTTACATAATGTTAAGGCAATTTGTAGTAGTCCTTCAATATACTTTTTTGTCTTGTGAGTGTGTTTATGTATACAAAATATAATACTATAGTAACACAGGAAAGAATCAAACTTGCTTACTTTTATTACATTAGAATTACAGTACACGTTAAAAAAATGGGGATTAAGATATATAGTTTATTAAATAAAACTCAGACAGACATTTCAGCAACAAAAAATTTAATAAGCTTCTACAATATTCCGTATAAGTACTACTCCGAATGGCTACACAACAATTGTAGAACTAATTTTAAACAATTTATGCGAAACTGGTAACAATAAATTTTTCCATATTAAAAACACATCTAATTATTAGTATGAATAAAAAGCATTAATAATTTTATATATAGTAACTTTGAGATTCACCTTAAGATTTATTTAAATACATTTTTCCGAATTTATTAAATTCTCGTATCGGATTTGAACCCACAAACTTAATAAAAGGAAAGATGTTACAATAAATCATCGAGTCTTAAAGGTGATCCAAAGTTACTTTACAGCACACAAAAATAGTAAACATTGAAAAAAATCACATAGGTTTACAACAAATGACACCTGTAGGACATTAATATTTATTGCGTAAAATGATTTTTTTTTAATAGTTTAATATGGTTGGGGCTAGATGGTGGTCGTTAGACATAATATTATAAGAATACAATATTTTACTATCAAACTATTTTTGTAATGGCGATAATGTTATAGTCAAAACAAAATATTTAAATAAAATGCACAAAACTTAACTTAGATATAAAAAAAAATCTATTTCTTTATTTTTAAAAAACAAAATATAAGGCAACACTTATATATAAATATCTTGCATGTAATTTTAAAATAATAATAACATTATCACCATAATAATACAAAAATTTACTATGAACCATTAAAAATTACATTTTTCTACTGAAAAAACGTTAAGTGATTCAAATAATCTACAAAGTGCTTACTATATTGGAATATACAATATTAATTAAATATAAGAATTACTGCAAGACGGTTGCCATGCAGAATATATATATAATGTTATAAAATCAAAATTATATATTAATTATTATAAACGATGGCAACCCTAAATATAAACAAAAAATTGTCTAACAACTGAGCCCCATTCACTTGACCTCCGAGCCGCTGTTGGTACAATATATAATTATTAAAGGTTGCTAACTTACAATAAAATGCAATAAGTAATATAAAATAAAATAAGTTTATTTTTCTAAATAAAAAAAATGAAAGAATCTATAAAAAAGTAAAATAATTAGAAATGAATTTGGCTAAAAATATATATATTTATACATAAATATTTACATAAATAATATGTCGCTTACACCCACACTTCATATACAGGAGTGAGGATTAATTCAAAGAGAAAGACTTTTATATTTTTCCCACTTACAAAAAAATTAAAAAAATCGTGTAACCAAAACTTGAAAACATGAATTTGCCCTGATTTTATTAACAATCGAAGCCAAAGTTCACATTATATTGACACAGATAATAAAAGTCCAACATAGTGAATCATATATTACATAGTATACATATATAAACACACTATATAAAGCTAGCAACCCCATATCCTTTCATTGCCATGTCACTTAAGCGCGCACTCCACATACAGGGTGTGCTCGAGGTCGGTGGAGGCGAGGAGGGTCGGGGAGGGGGGAGGGGTCTGAGGACCGGTGATACGACCAAAGTTGAAGTGGGCTTCAGTCAGCGGCCACAGCTCTTTTAGGACTGACCTGGAATTAAATGAATTAGCTTAATGTTTATGTATAACATAAGTAATGTTGAACAACTTTTGTGCATTGACTTTAATTTTATTTACTAACTGTGCAAAAAAATAATTTATGATAATTTTGAAAGAAAAAATTCACGCTCGATAGTTACACCGTCAATAAAATTGATAAACAAGTGAACTATAAACAATACAAAACGTTCGGCTGCATGAGCTAAATTAATATATCCCAGTAACACTCGCGCCATCATAACAAATCCAATGACGTATCATTTAGCAAAATCGGTTGACAGGTTCAACAGTTACAAGGGAACAAAGGAACGGACATACATACATAATCGTTAAAAACAACCCTCTCTTTCGACTTTGCTGCAGTCGGGTAGCTCCTAATCACTGAAGTGACACCTGACAGTAGCTAAGCTACAAAAACCAAACCAATCCAGAAAGTCAACCCACCACAGTCCCCTGTCCACCACCGCGCGGACCTTCGGCACGGGGAAGCCGTTGAAGGCGGAGGCGACGGGCAGCGTGTAGGCGCCCATGTCGCGGAACACCAGCCACGCGCCCGCCTTCAGGGGCGGCAGCGAGGTCGAGGGCATCACGCAGTCGAGGCCGTCGCACGTCGGACCCCAGATGGAACAGGGCTGGGCGGGTTCCGTGGACTCCTGGAAGTTAATTAGTATGTTAACTTGTACCGAGAGCCGTCTCGTTCTCTCTGGCTACCCTGAGGGTGATGCATGAAATAGTTTGGACAAAGCTAGTTTATGTACTATGTAAACGGTTGGAAGTCAAATCCAATTTGTGAACTTAAGCATTGAAAACTAAATTAATATATAAATTTTAAATATTAAAAAAACTTCATAAAATACAATAATATAACCATATTCACCTCAAGCGGTTCGGCGTGAACTTGCTGGTGGTCGTAAAGCACGCAGTTGAAGGAGCCGTACACACCGTCGTTGATGAAATACATTGTATGAGGAACGGAATCCTTTGCTGGAAGCTGACAAATTATTATTTATTAGTTTTTGTCAATTATGTTTATACATTTTAATTATATATATTCTAATTGCTATATATTGTTCCTTAAGAAATAAATGAATGTCAGTTGTGTTTTAAGTATAAGTAATAGTTTTTAATATATTGTTTTGGACAACAAAAGTTTCATTTTGAGCAGTTAATTTTCATTGTAATCCTAAACTAAAATCAACCAGCAAAGTGTACAGCTGGCACGCTTCAAACGCCATAATTAAAGAACTGAATTGAACCAGTAAACACAACTTAAATGTAAATTCAATTCCGTTATTCTAAATAATCCTCAAAGAAATACATCTAAAACAACTTTAAATAGTACAATAACGTATTTTTTTTAATAATCATAATAACAACAACTTATCTAAACTTCAGACACGAAAAATAACCACACACGCTCACACTCATGGAATAAAAAAATATATAGCAATAACTACAATCTCGCACGAGCTCACCTCTCTAGTGGCGTGCACCGCAGCGGCGAGAGTGTAGGCGGCGGCCGCGAAGTACCGGCCCGGCTCCGCGACCACGCGGACGGCGCGCGACGGGAAGTGGAGCTCTAGTGCTTCGTTTATTACACCTGCCACCTGGAGACGGTGGTTACATTTAGATATAGGGTTAATAATAAATGAATCTCATTCATTGTGATTAAACATATTAATTTTTCTTTGCGTTTAATATACTAATATATGTGGCTAATAAATGAGTTATTATGGCATATTTTGAGAAAGCTAGACTCTGGTAAACAATGCATGGTGTTGAATTTTACTTCTCATCATACTCGTATATATCATCAGTATCGAAATCAAAGTATAGTGTTTTGATAGCAGGTTGCATCCTGTTATACATTAAAAACGTGTAAATCTTACAATGAAACTGGGATATATCTAAATTGTCATAATGAGTACATTATTTAGTCAGCCCACCTCGCGAATGGACGTGCCGCTGTTCCCGGGGAAGCCCCCGCCCACGTCCAGCAGGCGCATGTGGTGCCCCGCGGCGGTGCCCGCCTCGAACAGCGCGCGCGCGTGCTGGATGGCGCGCGAGTACACCTCCGTCTCGTTGGCGCCCGAGCCCACGTGGAACGACACGCCGATTACCTGAACGAAGGAAACAACAGGTTACATTATTTTAAAAATATTTTAAATTTTTATAATCATTTTGACATATAATTTAATTCGATTTAATTTTTTTATAAAAATATAAGAAAATGAATTCATAGCATCTAGTTCACGATCAATCTATGGTATCCATTTAAGTAAGGACATATATTCAAAATGATTTGCACATTATTTATGATATTGTAATCACACTGACCGCGAGGCCGAGCACGGCGGCCACCTTGAGCAGGCGCGGCGCCTCGGCGACGGGGTCGCAGCCGAACTTGATGCCGAGCGGGCACTGCGCCGACGACGCGTCGCAGCGGATGCGGATTATTAGTCTAAACGAGGAATAACAATACGTAAATTATAATAGTCAGTATCACGCTCTATCCCGCATAGCAGGTTAAGCTTTTTCACTCTACTAGCAATGTAAATATTAAACTACTTCTAATATATAGCAAAGAGGAACCCCTGTCTCCCATGCTTTGAGAAACCTAGCGCCATCTCTCAAACGAACTAAGCAACCGACACGGGGTTTACATACATACTAAATTCTCGGTATGCATATTTTAAACATAATTGATTTATTTACATTTTCTCCTTTAAAACAAGTCTGTCCTAGCTTAGGAGTTAGGGGGTAGAAAACAATAAAAAAACAGTTTTACTTGTAAAAGCCTCCTTATATTTTATTAGTGGTCAATTTCTCTGTAGAAAATAAAGTATATAAATCATAATTCTAAAGGTATACTCACTGCGCCTCAGGCATGTAGTGTTTGGTCTTGACCAGCTCGGTCTCGGAGTCGAAGGTGAGCGCGGTGACGCCGGCCGCGAGCGCCCAGCGCATGTGCGACGCGGGCTTGGCGGGGTTCGCGAAGATTATGCGTCTGGGGGACGGAACAACACGTGGTGTTAGGTGGTACCACGACGGTTTTGTATTCAATTCTCAATCAAAGAAATTAATTATTTTCATAACACTACGCTTGCAAGACGAAGCGCAGCGTTAAGTATCGCTACGCAACACGCAATAGCTCAAATTCGGTCGGAAAACGGAAACGAAGTGTCTAGACACTACTTACTGTACTTCGAGCCTTACTATATTAAAAATAGAGTTAAAAACTCAATAAAAAGATGTATAACATAATAACTTTTGGGGTAATTATTTTAGACACTCGACAACAGGAGGTAGATCAAAATAGCGATGCAAGTTTTTTTCAGAATAAAAAAGTGAAAGTGACTCACTCAGGGCGAACACCCAGCGAGGTGACCAGCTGTATCTCCGCCTTGGACGCGCAGTCGAACCCCGCGCCGAGCGCCGCCAGCGTGCTCACCAACAACTTGTCATCGTTGCATTTTACCGCTGTGTTGGGGAATAACAAAAATAATCTATATTATCTACACATATAATAAAATTGAAACTGAACAAATCCAAATTTATATTTCTAATCGCCACTTTAAAAAAAAACTACAATCAGCGTAATAACTCTACAATGCCAAGATTATTGGATCTTAAAAAATAAACTTTGTTAAAGTCATATTATCTAATAAAAATGAGTGTTCCGAACAGGACGTCGTAATTTAACTTACCATAAAACGGTTCAACGCGTGGCATCAGCTCCTTCCACTGGTGGTACCGCGCTACCACCTCCCCTAAATCCATCACATAGAAGGGCTCCTCTTGGGTGCCTTCGTCTACTATCTCCTTGATCACGCCGAGAGGGCTCCAGGGTCCCTCCATCACGCACACGCGTTGTTCATCTTCGATGACCTTCATGTTTCCAGGTATTTTGACCGAGTTCAATAGATCGTGTGTCAGGTCAGGCTATATGAGAGTGGGGGGGAGCGGGGCGGTGGGGGTCAGGTGTCCAAGCCCGGTGGTATGGGCCCACTAGCGCTAGTCCACAAGTGTCAGCTGTTGGTGAAATTTATAATTTAGTCTCTTAGATGGAAATGCCGAAATGATGACAAGTAGACCAGTCATCGATTTTAATTTTGTTGCTAATAAAAAAAAGCACTTTATGATATGTTATCAATTCTACACAAAATAATAATATGGTAATTGATTTATATTCATATACAAGAATTGTCTAACTCGTTCCTGATTGAGTGAGATATAGTATCAATATTAAAAGGAGGAAATGTTTTCGCTTACTAAAACATCGATAAATACAATATAAACCGATAACTTTATCTATTGATTGTGCGAAATAAGATGTTCACTAAATATTGAAATCGCTTTTGAATGAAGTATATTGAACATATATAATGCAAGGTGTATTTGGGTTTCAATACTATAAATTGCCACCGTTTATGGAATATCGTGAAAGAAACATACTAAACCCAAGTACCTTACATGTCCCTTCCAAGTTGTACTATCATAAATCCTACGTTTCGCCATATTGTTAACATAACATTAAAAGTCTTAAGCCTATCGTGTATTGCAATTCTCAGGCACTTCTGGATAATGCTATAATGCTTTTATCATGTCTGGGTCGCTTAGGGCCCGGTTTCTGCAGTTAGGTACAATACCGTTGACGAGTAGTGGCCCCCTTAAAGTTAGCTTGTCTGAACTTCCGCGCAATGTGCAATAAATCATCTCTTAGCTTTATGGCGGCCATGACTCGACAACCGCACTGTGCTGTTACTTGTAAGTACAACTCACGTGATCGTCAAAGTAATGTGTCAGCGGGCGGGCGCACGCCGCAGCCAGGGGGGGTCGACGTTGAGCGCGCGGCGCCAGCAGCGCGGCGCGGGGCGCGGCGGGGGGAGGCCCGCGGGGGGTGAGGGGAACGCGTGCCGCGCGGCACTGCCACCTGCGCCGGACTCGTCCGGTGCTCCCTGGGGGGAGAGGAGAACGAACATTTATTTATAATTCATTGAGAAATATAAAGAGATATGTTACATATTGGTGTAATAATAGATTATATTTTACAATTAAAAACACATTTTACAGTATACTATTTATTATAATTAATAATACATAACAATGTACATCTGCGTAATGATGAAAATATTGTTCAAAATGTAAAATAGGAATAGAATATACGATTAAATACATATTTTTTTGAGAGCTTAAAAATAATTTATCTTTATGGCATACATATTATTAACATAAGAAGACAGACGTTGTAGAATTAATATAATACGATCTTTAAAACTGGAAAATCATGTCATTATACTATAATAATATCCTATTTAATTTGTTTATGAATAAACCTTACTATTAAATATTAATATTTCGAAACTCGCGCCTTCATTCCGATAAATGCTGGTCAATTTTAAAAGAGCGTGTTTATCATATACGTTTACGTGTAAATTTAATTACTTACAAGTAGCACTAAAATCGTTAAAACTCAGTCTTTTACCTTTTCATAGGACTATATTTATGTTAGAATCTTCATAACAATTAAAAAAAACATATTTCTAAAATTAAAAATGTCATTTAAAAACGTATACAGCGATCGCCAGTTAAAACTATTCTGTATAGTAGATATACGTACTGTGTAATCACAAACTAAACAGTAGGTAGGTAACGGCTACAAGTAGAAGAGTATAATTTGGCTCGCGAATATTGTATGAAGAAAACGACAATTTGTGTCATAGTGAACTGAATTATATACACGACATTGTGCAATAGTGCAGCGTACAATTTACCATCAAACGATTTCTAAGAGAGGAAGATTAATAATGAGTCTTAGTGGGACAACATATTCTGACTGTAAACGCGATGATAGTGGCCATCGAAAATCCATGAAATATTTTTCATTTTCACGCTCACGCAAGAGAAGTTTCGTAGTTAGGTTCCGCTGCTAGACACACTCACAGTGTCCCGAAGTAGGGCAGAACTAGTATTATTTTAATTACCCCTTGCTCACTTTTAATATAAATGAAGATTAAAAGTGAGCAACAGTCTAGTCTCTACAAATAATTTTCGTAAAAATATTGTATACAGGTTAAACTCACATATTATTTTCATATCAAATAAATTTATTTGATATGATCATTTTTAAAACTATATTCAATACAATA
>DWAN01004638.1:0-11974 GCA_018230445.1 Heliconius hewitsoni | reverse complement strand
TAAGGGTTCAAATAAGGGGTTGAAAGTTTATATGGAAAAATCTTTAAATCGCTACCGATTTTTATATAAATTGAGACTGTTAAAAATATTTTATTAAACACATGTTTCGTGGTTTTTTTTAGGATTCACCCCTACGGGTGCAAATAAGCGGGCGAAGCTGCGCGCGCCCACTAGCCACACCATATTTGGACTTTTATTATACTAGGTTTGCCTCTTTGCTTTCAAGTTTTTAAGGCTAGCTAGGCTTTTAAAGTAAATTTACGTTTAAAAAAGAAACTTTAAAAACATTATTAATTCGATGAAAACAATAGAATTTTACAAAGTTTCACTTACACCACGTTTATCGCGGACATACGGAAGCGTCCACAATGGCCGGCGAGATGAAAGTCTCATTTATATGCGTGACGTAACGCACAGTAACGCTAATAGTGGCTGGGTATTGTTAAGAGATTTATTTGTTGGAAATACCCCTAGAGATATCGTATTAGGTATTATACCTCTATAATATGTATAAATGATCGTTTATTTGCTTGAAGCCGACGATTATAGGTTCGATTCCTACTCGAGGACATGAATTCTTGTTCAAGTAAGAAGAAAAATCGCAGCGTAGTTTCTCCACTCAGCACGCAATATCTTAATAATTGTCAAGAAAGTGGAAACGGAGTCTCCTAATACAAGGGCTCCTCTAACAATTCTGTCATATTTATTTGCTGAGATAGCGCATAAGGTTTAATGGTAAGTAAAGTTTATAGGTTAAAGTTTAATGTAGAATGAAACAGCTTCACGCTTTTCCCCGTAAAAAATACAACAGGCTATATGGGGAGAACCTAGTGCTAGATCGCGGCGTTGAGTTCTGCCACTCAACATACAATGCCTCCAAAATTCGGCAGAAAGTGGGGAACGGAGTGTCTTAACACTAGGTTCCCTCTGCCTATCCTGCTGTGTGCGGGATAAAGCGTGAAGCTAGTGCTAGATACAAAGACACTTTGCCCATTTTACGCCGAATTCATTTTGCACGTTGAATCTTGGTAGGTCACTACGTCTTGTTACCAAAGCGAGAAAATTATAATAACTTATTCCCTCGAACGGGATATTTTTAGTAAAAATAAAGGAATTTAAAAGCTTATTTTAAAAAATAGTAAATTTTACTTTGTTTGGGCAAAAATGTTATCTACACTCACTGGTGATATTTGCGGGGCAATGAACCTAAGCAAAACGCGACGGCGCGTATTTTGTGTACCGTATAAATGGAAAATGTTGGTATTTTCACAGATATTTTTAAAAGAGAAACAAAATATAAGATTAAAAGCAAAAAAGCGTCTAACTGTAAACCAACGGTTGTGGGTTCGATTTCTATTGTGAGGAGGAACTTTTTTCATTTCCCCGCTCTGGTTAGATAAAATGTGGCGTTGAATTACGTCTTTTAATACGGCAAGATTCGAATTTATATGGAAAAACTCGCACGGAGTGTCTTGACATTATATATATTTTTTTAAATTTTAAAAATAGTATTCAGTATATAAAACCAAGAAAGCGCGAGTCGAGCTTACTTACTGAGGATTCTGTATAAAAATTGCAGGTTGTTCTAAAATTCAAGCTTTTTCTGAAATTCAAGCTGAGCTTAGCCAGAGCCCTTTCATCTGATACTTCATTTGAAATAGCAGCTTTAATACTAAATTTTACCCCACTTTTCAGGTCAACCGAAATTAATAGGGTAGTATTAGTTTTGCTTTGTTTTATGGCATCGAAAAATGCGTTTTTTGCGATTTAACGGCCATATAAAGATACGATTTTTTCAGGAAATCACAGGACCGTAGATCTGAGTATATGCTTTCAATTGTAACTCGATATCTCCAAGCGTACCTGAGGTAAACGCTCTTGATAGACAGACAGACCGACGGACGGACGGACAAAAAAGTGATCATAATTTATATTCCTTAAAAACCCCCTAAAAATGAAAAAGAGTTATTCACAATTCTTAAGAAATACAATTACTATTATGATGCCCTTCCTGTTCCTTTTTTCCTTAAAATGTACGGAACCCTAAAACTAAAAAAAATGCATTTCACAATTTAAAAAAATATATAATTGCACTATGATTCTGTTTTATACCTAAGAAGATCAGTTAAAATATACCGTATAAACTACAGTATTTTTTAGATTCATGCGAATGTGTGTGTGTGTGTGTGTGTGTGTGTGTGTGTGCACCGCACGTGATAGGCAGAGAAAACCTAGAAACCTCGAGTTAAGATAGAAGAGTCGTACCTATTACCATTCTGCCGAATTCTGGATGCGTTGTGCATTGAGTAGAGGAACTCAAAGCCGCACTTTGCGTCGTTACCAGAGGAAGTAACATTAAGAACAATTAACATTAAGTCAGACACCTGTGCCCTTGCGCCTTTATGGTGGCCATATACACGACAGACTATAGTTTTATTAATGGTATATTTATACAACTCATATCTTAACTGCTACTGTAGCGAATACCGTTGTATATTCAGCGTTACAGTTACGGAGAAGATTTTACATAATTACATTAAAATTACATTGATTTGAACCCAGGACCTACGTATTACAACCACTGCGCCCTAAACGCAAAAATACTTTGTAATCGCAAATATAATAAGTAAAGCACATCAATCATCGATATTGTTTCAAATAGGACACGCCTCAACAGAAATTAAATATCGTACAGCCATTACTGAGGGATCGATGTAGCGGATAATACGATCGATTAAACAAACACGGTATAGCTGGTCTCTAAGAGCGATACTATTTACTTTATGACTCTAATTTAAACATAGGAAGCCTGAGTATTGGGACTGTCGATGTTTAAGACAATTTGAATAGATACATAGATTACTATAATAATTTACTTTTTAGGTCAGTACAGTAGTTTATCGAGGCCAGCTGTGGCACAGGGGCACAAAGTGTGACTATAGAATCGACCGGTTGTGGGTGGTTCGATTCCCCCCACTCGAGGAGATGAAATTTTATTTAAATTTATAGTCCCATTTATTCGCTCTGGTATCGAGGCAAAGCGTGGCGTTGAGTTCCGCCACGCCATTTGCAATGCCTTCAGAATTCGGTGGAAAGTGTGGAACGGAGTGTCTTAACAATAGGTTCCCTCTGCCTACCATGCTGTGTGTGTACAGCGTGAAGCTGATTAGATTTTTTAATTTTTAGGGTTTCGTACCTCAAAGGAAAAAAAACGGAACGTTTATAAGAACACTTTGTTTTGAATCCTGATAGACATACATACAGGTGTGTCAGGACTAATTTTCTCGAGATCGCGTGGAGGTATTGAGTCTACATTCGCTTAGAGCGCAGAAAAAATTAAGCTTGTAAATCGACCTAATTTAAAGTATGTATATATCCGCATAGTCCTTCTTCCATATCTTCAGGCGGCCAACGTGACGCAGCTGCGCAGTCGGACTGTAAGCAACTTTGACTCAGGAGTAACGAGTTATTTCCATTTCCTCGCTCAAGTACGTCTGATAAAGTAAGACAATGCGCCGTCACTCAACATATAATGTCTTGAAAATTGGGCAAAAGTGGGGAACGGAGTGTCATAAATGTAGCCCACACTGTATGCGGCATACAGCGTGAAAATAAAATAAATAAACTAAATAATATTTTCAGTTTTAGATACGGTACATAAAAACACGAGGAGATACATTGTAAAATGATGTTGATCGCCGCAGGCTTTTGTTCTATCACGAGGTTCCCTATCTAACTGACGCGGTATACAAAATATTCACCATTTGTCTTTGTGTGATATCGTATAATAAATTAAATGTTATTGTGGTGCAGTTGATGAGTACACTGTCGATTGTTCAATTTCCATTTTTGTAAATGATTTTGAATATTATACCATAAAAGTATTTAAAAATATTTTTATTTATTATTTGGTATTGAAAATTACATTATAGTTTTACAAAAATTATTAAAATGTTACTTTCGTCGTAATTTTTGCTTAAAGTATTAATGCGTAGTTCCATTTTTTTTAATGTGACTAATCCACCATTTATTCACTAATTATAACATATAATCTCACAGCTATGCTTAGATGCATTTCATAATTTGTTTGTGCTAATTTAATGTGGATTAAACTGTAATTAACGTTTTTGAGTTTCTGTTTGTGTCCTATATTGAAATGAGTTCTGTTGTAAGTAATGTTTTACAACGTGAGAATAAATGTACGAGGATAGTGTACGCCCGTTAGCGACTATCAACGTTTGATTGTGGCGGTGTATAGTGGCAAATTGAAATAAATAAATAATATTTTATTTAAAATCAAAATTGTATTTGAAAATTACAAAGTACAAGTATTAAGGTGCAGCGAGTATAAGAAAATAATGTATAAGTGAATTCATGTACCTAGCACGCATTTGTCTATTAATCGAAAAAAAAACGAAGACTGACATATGAGAAAAAAGTGACTGACAACTCAGCACCTATATCGCTAAATGATCGATCAGGGGCGTGCTATTAAACTATTTCATAAAAAACATATAAGTTTTAAGTAAGCGATGCTTATGTAAAATAACTGTTAAAATATTTTAGTTTATTTTATAATATAATACTTGCGCATTACATACCTTACAGCCACCAAAGTGTGAACTGTTTCTAGTTAAGATCATGATTCACTATAATCTAGCGCTTTCGTAAATACCCTACGTATCTTCTATTCACTATCCATTGCTGAGGATTATTTATTTGTATCCTTTTTCTTATAAATCTGAAATAAGCTGAAAGTGGGGAACGGAAGTGTAATAATGGGAACGGAGCTTCTTAATACTAGGTTCCTGGGCTCCATCTGCCTACCCTGCTATATGCGGAGTACAGCGTGTATTAAAAAAAAAAAGGACAAAGATATAGTAAATCGCGCATTAAAACATCGTTTTAGTGTAAACGCAATTGGCTGTGGGATGATATCCGCTCGGGAAAATAAATATTTTCATCTCCCCGCCCCCATAAGTCAAAATACGGGGTTGAATTACGCCGAACACCGTAGCGTTTCGGCTCTCTGTTCTTTCTGACTACCCCGCTATGGTTAAAGCGTGAAGCTAGAAGTAGTAGTAGTAAAATTCTGGCGAACTCGAATTCGAGTTGAGAGCGGAGAACGAAGTGTCTTGCCAATAGGTTCCCACTATTTATCCTGCTATATGCCTGTTTTAAAAAACATATTAAAGTAGTCAAATGTACATACATCGTATGTATGTATTACCTAAAACATTATAATATAGTGATACTATAACGCAATTTAGATATAAATTATGAATTCCCGAACTAATTAAACTAATTTCCATACATTAAATTATCATAATCATGTTAATTATGAAATTATTCATATTTATTATGGTCGCGAAAATTTAAATGTATTAACTACCACTAATAGTATTTGAATGTGTTTATAGATTAGTTGGCCAATTGGTCAATCAGTCACTATGTTATTAGAAACTAGCTTAGAAATATTCAGTATCTTTTTTAGTTGTAATCACGATCAAGTCGTAGTGCAACAGCACAGTATTTGTTCCACAGAAAGAAATACATCATTCGCCTGTATTAAAGAAACGATCCTTATAATTATCTGCATAGGTATTATATTTATTTTGGATTTCTGTCTCCTCTGCATATTGCTAGCGAACTCGTGTAAAAGAGGGTAGATGTAGATGAAAAAGGTGATAAAAGCAGTGGAATTGTGTCAATCGGGGGTAGTTGCTTGTAGCCAACGGCCCTTATTGAAGGAAACTAGTGTGAAGGTATTGTTATTAGGTGATACATATCACTTATTGCAATTACACAGTATCCCTTTCTAAATAGTTTAGAAACATATAGACGATATTAATAATAGTTTAGAAACATATAGATACATATAGTTTATATAGTGTTTTTTTTTTAAAACGTTAACCGCTTCCGATTTCTAACAATATATTTAAATGCAATACAATGATAATATTTTTTTCAATAGCCAAGTCCAGACATTTTTTTGTCCGTTCTCCGTCGGAATTTAGGGCATTGAACGTTATAAACCTACATACATAAATTACAGAACCTTTCTCTCCACAGTCAGTTAAGACCAATGTATACGTTACAAGCTAGGCCGGAGGGGCGCACGACGCGATCGACCGATCCTGTCATTTCTGTAGACCGATGTTTGCGCTTCTATCGATTCGCCGTCACGTTCGATACTAGAGGTGGAATTGGGGGCGGTACGTGAACGGAGAACGGAGGATATGATGGGATAATAAACGGTTAAAGAGTTCACAGGTTCGATTTTGTAACTGTAAATGGATTTTTATATGTAAAGTCTCATCAAGACCGTCGTGGCGTAACGAGACAGACAATGTCTGGATAAAATGATTGTAGGTTCGATTCCAATTGGGTGTAGTGATATTATTGTATTATATACTTAATTAATGATATTTTTATTTACCTAATCTGGTAGAAGCGCGCTGCTGAGTTCAGCTTATATTATTGTTTCGGAAAAAGGGATGGACAGTATCTTAACACTATTTTTAACAATTTTAAAGTGTTATTCTATACTTAGGAAAGAAATATATATTTTTAGAAAACTTATAAAAATTTGAACGTAGCGGGATTTGAACCCGCGTCACGCATCCACCCCGTCTTGTAATCGTCCAAGCGCTACGCCAAACGTTCTCGTCGAGCTACGTCGAAATTGTTATACGCTTGTTTTCCACTATCCAAATATAATTACTAAGAATTATCATTTATCAAGATAAAATGCCATTTATTAAATATTTGTTTTCTAAAAAAGTATTTATCTTAAAACTAGGTCCCACATAGCAGTCCAGACAGAGGGACTGCCTGGACTGCTATGTGGGAACGCAAGTTGATATGTTAATTAATGAATAGCAGAGTGACACATCACTAGCCTTCTTAGATTATTGACGGTGAAGATGTATGAAGTTAAATAAGTTTTTTCTATATAATTGTAATATTAATTTTCTTTTGGACGAAAATTTATATTTAAAATATTTTTATTTCGCCGAACTGTTTATAGAATTTAACTACCTATCTGGCTGTGTTTTGAACGACCAGAGAAACGAAATGTGTGGTTATTAAACGGCCTAACCAAAGTAAATATTCTTTAAATGTCATTTTTAAAGAGAAAATTTTAAATTTAATCTTATTATTTATTTTTAAAAATTCCAGCAACATTATAAAACCTTAAAAAGGGCCTTACAAAAAACGATAAAATTACTTCAAATAAAAAATATTGCCCCTTAATACAAGATTTACTATTGAGTAAAATTGTAAAAAACCATTTCTCACTTATATAAGACATTTGTAGAACATTAAACGCAATCAGAACTGCAAGGCAACCATTTTAATTAATACACTACACTACGCGTACCGGTAATCTTGGATACTACAGAAGAAAAACTAATATCTAAGCGAACGACAAAAACTGCTATATGGCACACGAGATTCCCACGTGCTACCGGGAATCGAACCCGGAACCAGCATGGGAACGGACATCGGAACGTCTGGTTCTTCGACAAGCTATAATTGGTCAGGACAATAAATATAGCTGAATATAGCACGCGACTTTACTCGTGCCTCACTATGACTATATATGGGAGTATAGATTTTTCTTTTGAATGTTTTGATTTATCGATTTTGTTATAGATGATCTGGTGGCAGCTTGTCTGGTTAGTAATGTAGTTGTTGTAAGGGTGACAACGTTATTTTAAATATGCATGGATTATCTCGAATATTTTACACAGAAGGAGGTTTTGTGGTGTGTCTTCTAAATGACCTCTACATATAAAGGTAAGATATAGCTATATTCTTTTATAATTACAGCTATAGAAAATAGATATCACATATATGTACAGTGGCAACTAACTAAGCTCCAAGTATTTTTTAGCAAAACTCCAAGTTGAGCCTTGGGTTCAAATCCGATCTAGCCCCCAAAAGACAAACCGTATGGCAAATCGGAGATAGACGTTAAAATTCGTCAACCGGTCCGCATCGGCACGCACCGGTCGATCGCCTTTCATTTAACCGATAAATAAATAATCGTTTTATTGTACGGACACGTTCCTCGACGGAATCCCGCCTAAGGGCGTCACCTTATATGGAGAAGGAAGCGCGAGCGCATTTTATATTCGCTGCTTGTCGTCGAACAAAAAATTACGATCCGAGTACGTAGCGTAAGACAGAGATCGTTTCCAGGGTTGACCTGCTGGTATCTGGAAAATGCTTTGCGTTATCATATAATGATAACATTGTGAGGACTATCGTTGTGGAGAAAAAAGTGCAATTAATGTTGGAGTACCTGGTAATTTGTCCTAGTATAATACTATACTATATATACTGTACTATAAATAATTATCTGGGAAGGAACCGAGAAATTTATTGCTTGATTCTTTCTAACATGTTTGTTATGTCTTTATTTATATATATTTTCTGAATACTTTTCTCGCTTTACCTATAATTTTTACTCAATTTTGACTTAAAGCGTAGCTTATTTCAGATGGCAGAGCATTGAGCTCGTGCTTAGCGTGTGACTGTAAATGCGATAGTTTTGGATGTGATTTCCAATCCAGGAGAAGATATTTTCATTTTCCTCGATCTTTCTCCTCTAACAACAAGACAAAAACAAACACGGTGTTGAGAGCCGTCATTCAACAGGTTATTGTCATCATTGTCTCGAAAATTGGACAAAAAGTAGGGAAGTGAGTGTCTTAACACTACGCTCCCTTAGTCATTTTAATCATAAGTAATTTTAATCAAAAATATTTGAACCTACGGTCGTTTTACTAGATACATTCCTATTTCGATACGATAGTATTGAAGGTCTATGAATTATATTTTATAGGACAACGCGCAGAGCTAGCTGGTGGTCTCTTTATTTTCCAATCTGTCAAGATAAATATTAAAGCTTAATTTGTAATTCTTATCGAATAAGAAATGTCAGTGAAGTAAAGAAATGCGACAAAATGGCACCGTTGGGATGTATCTGACTTTAAATGATAACTGTAGGTTCAAACATATTGGTAGAATATTTTTTTTGCACTTTATCCCTGGTAGGATAGCAGAGGGAACGGAGCACCAAGCGCTACCGGGAGTGGAGTTAAATCCATTAATATAATCTGATATAGTTTAGGAGTTTCTTGCTGAGTTAGTAACATAGACTGATTGTAAGCGTCGACAAAATGTGAGTTCGATTCCCACTTGAGGAAATAGTTAATATTTTCATTTCTCCGCTCTGTTAAGGAGGTAGAGCGCGGCGTTAAGTTCTACCACTCAACAGGCAAGTGTCTTATTGAGAACGGTGTGTCCTATCGCTAGGTTTCCAGATGCGCTTTACTTAACTTGTTGTGTGCGGGATAGTGTGAAGCTGAAGAAAAAGTTAGTAGTATATTATGTATATGCAATCCAAGCCGACTCCCATTAGACAAAGCCCCTTTGCACAAGTTCGGAGAGATCTATTCTAGTAGTAAGCTCACTTTTGTACATCCACCATTTAAGTTCATATTTATTATATGTATGGAAAATGAATGAACATAAATTTGTGAAATCAGTGCAAAAAAGGAACAAAAAATAGATACCGAATAAAAGTATCACACATTTGATACAAAAATTACCTAACTACAATTTTTAAACAACAAGGTGAATATTGCAATGCATTCAGAAAGACTATTAACAAATTCTGATTTCGTTTCTTTTAAAAGACAAAGCAAACGAGCGCAAGGGTAACCTGATGGTAAGTGATCACCGCCGCCACGACTATATGTGCTAGCTATATGTGCGTTGCCGACCTTTACGTCTAGTGAAATATCTAAAAAAGGGCAAATACGTCTTTGTTGCACCAAATAATATCATACATTTTTGGTAAAGTAACTAAGTTAGTATGACTACTAACCATCAAATTGTAAACGAATTTTATTTTATGTTTCTTTCTTTATTTTTTTATTACACACTTCTACCACATGTAACACTGTCCCGCGCACAGCGATGTAGGCAGAAGGAAGCTAGAAACCTAGTATCATGCTCTATCCCGCACACAATTGGGTAGGCAAGGGAATCTAGAGGAAATACACTTTGTTCTCCATTCTCTGCAGAATTCTGGAGGCATTGTATGTTGTGAAGCGGAACTCAACGCCGCGCTTTGCCTCGTTACCCTAGCGAGGAAATGAAAATATTAAATATTTGTTTTCTCGAGTCGGAAGCGAACACAGAATCTGTTGCGTTCACAGTTGCACGCTTGTGTCCCTGCGCCACCACTGGCGTCGAGATTTCGCATAATTTGGCTACGACATAACAAAAAAATTTTGAGCGGTCGAAGCCGCGCTATGGTCACTAGTCGCACAGCAGGGTAGGCAGAGGAAACCTAGTATTAAGGCACTCCGTTCCCCACTTTCCGCCAAATTTTAATGAAATCAATATTTGATTTCATCGAGTGGGGATCGAACTCACAACCGGTCGCGTTTACAGTTACACTTTGAGCCTCTGCGCCACAACTTGTAAATTTTCTTTACAACCAGTAAGCGTACCGCACAAAAAGTTACGTTTCGCGTACGCTTGAATACGTCGTATTGGAGGCATCTCATAGTAGCGTGGCTTTTACTTGCGTGACTGTGTTTTAAAATCACTGCGTGTTTTTTAATAAATGATAACTTTATAATTATAATTATAATCGATTGTAATTTTTTTTTATATGGAAAGTATAACATTTCAACTTATTATGTATTTGGTTTTTTTTTATGATGGTTGTATAGGGGGTAAGTTATATATTTTTTTATATTACTGTTTTAATCAAAAGTAAAATTGAACATATATAAGTGAGTCTTAGTTAATTAAGACCTTATAGGAATCGTTTCCTGAAAGGTAAACAGTTAATCTTTATAACGAAAAATAATCAAAATCCTAGAATAGGATCATCCTGGTACTGGTGGTGTCATAAGAGGGGACTAAACTAGGTGTGATAGAGTCACGTCGCCAGCAATGGCAACACGCATGGGCAGACCCGACCGCATTACATTTTTTACCCCAGCATTTAAAACCAGCGTGAAATAGTGGCTTCATACCACTGCGTTTCGCATCAGGTAATGCGGCACTTCGGCACCAACCAAACCACCAACCCACCTTAAAGGCCGGCATCGCACCTGCAGCTCCCGAGGTGTTGCACGGGGTCGTGGGCGGCGGTAATCACTTACCATCAGGTGACCCGAACGCTCGTTTGCCTTGTCCTTTTCCATAAAAAAAAGAAATCGGTCGATTCTTAGTGGATTGAGGGAAATGAACTATTGCGGCACCCTGGCGACAATGACTTATGTCAGTAAACACGCAGTGTCTCAAAAATTGGGAACGGAAGGTTTTGACAATAGGTTTAAGTGACCCGTATGCTTGTTTTACCTTCTCTTTTCCACAAAAACAAGCTCTGCTTTGTGCAGGATACACTGTAAAGCCAAAAAAAAACAAAATGCAGGTTTATTTAACAACACAGTATTACTACGCAGCAATTATCGAAATTCTACAATAAGCGAACGATTACGCTCGATAGCATCGATTCTGAAAATCGATTTTAAATTCAAAGTAAAAAGTCAGACAAATTGTTTAAGACATGGCTGGAATAAGTCGCTGCGTATTTTAAAAGTAGTTTTCGACTTAAGTTTTGGTTATTTATTTCTGCTATTTTTAGTCGGTGTTTATTTTTCGGTATAAACAAAAACATTAATTATAAAAAAAACTGGACTTGCACACGAAGTGTTCCGTTCCATTATATCTATGAAAAAGGCAAAGAAATCTCGTTTGTTGTATGGCAGCTCCCTTCAATATGTATTTTATTATTTTTTTAGTATTTATTGTTATAGCTGTAACAGAAACAATTAATCTGTAAAAATTTTAACGGCAAGTCTTGGCGCAGGGGCACAAAGTGTCACTGTAAAATCGACTGGTTGTGAGTTCGATCCCCACTCGAGGAAATGAAATATTT
>DWAN01004637.1:0-11977 GCA_018230445.1 Heliconius hewitsoni | reverse complement strand
TATACAGTTCATGATGTAACTTGTCAATATTTTTATGTTTTACTAAATATGTTATTAATATTCCCAATTACAACGTCCTATATAAAACCAAGGCCGGTCCCATAGATATAGTGATTTGCAAAACTACAGCTAATCGATCAATTTAACCACGGTTTGTTAGTTTCGTATTTGGGCACAAGTGGGGTGTATCTTTAATGTGGTGAAAATAACGCTTCGTCATTTATCTATAGTTGCAATATAAAAAAATATATTGTTGACTATATGATTATAAGTATCCGTATCAAAAATATAAAACTTGGCTTGACTCACTTAGTATTCTAAAGGATATAATATATGCAAATACTTTTGTTCTATGATAAGTTCCCAAATTCCGTACAATTTTCAATGTATTTGGTGTTAAATGGTTTTTTTGCTAACATAAATTTATTTAAATTTAAATTGTGACATCAATAATTTATAGGTTTCACTTATCCCGTTTTGCGTCCGTTTATAAAGAATAATCGCCCATTTAAAAACATTGCGTGCCAGGTGGTTGTTAAACGACAGTTATTAGTCAATGTCCCTAAGTAATCGAATGGAAAATAGAGACTTATTTAGTAACTTCACGCTGTACCGCGTAGTGAGATAGGCAGAGCCTAGTGCCAAGACTCTGTTTCCGACTGTTACTTATGGAATGGCGAAACTCACCGCCACGCTCTGTCTTGAGACTACCAGAATGAGGAAATGAAAATAATTAATTAAGGGAATTACACCTGAAACCGTCACGTTTACTCCAATTATATATATAGATTTATTTAGACCTTGCCCATTTCCTACTTTCTAAAAAAATATATCAGCTAAAATCGAAGAAGCCCAACCAATTTCAAAAAGTCGCCGCTATGAAAATAGCAAAACGCAATCTTCGATCACAATGCACGTCAACAAAAAGTCAATTAATTTCCCTAAGAAAGGGTTAAATTTACTATACTATAGCCACTATAGTATACTATAGGCGATGCCGCAAAAATGCCACATCAAAGGCCGATTTTAATTAAACGGGACTCTGCAAGAACGATGGTTACTGTTTCCACTTTGTAAAACAAGTTAACTTGTTCTTCAAAGATCGAGTTTTCAAATTCAAACTCATGCTAGGCTTGAAATAGAGTAGAGAATTGTTTTATTGTACGTACTGCTGCTTTTGTTTCGAAAATATTATTTTTGTCAAACGGCTGGTAATCTAGTGTTTTTGCGGTGTAGATTTTAGTTCTTGAGGCCGTCATTCTGCATTGTGGTAGTAGATTCCACTCACTACTCAATAAGCAATGTCTCGAGAATTCGGAGGAATGTGGGTGAAGAAGTATCTAAACACTGTGCTGTCTACCAAACAGGGTATAAAGCAATCCAATTCTTGATCTTTAATGTTACGTTCATTTGTAACTTTGATTAAATTATACTAGTACAAAAAAAAATCTCTTTATTTAGAAAACAACAATAAAATATAAGTAAAATAAATTAACATTACCAAACTTTTAATAAATAATAATAAGTTTCGTGAAGCTTTTCTATAATTTTATTAAAAACAAGTGTTAGTAATGTATAACTTACATTTTTTACATATTAGATAAAAGAAAGTCAAGAAAATTGTTTACAACATTAGAAAAATGGTTGTAAAATCTGATGTATATTTTAAGTGTAGACTATTTATGTTTTTCCCTAAAAGATTATCGTCCTGATTATCATCCTTAATATCCAAACAACACTTTAAAATACACACATTATGTACATACCTACATTTATATTTATATTTATAATCAAAATCGCTTACATTTTCCCACTATCACCCATCATCAATTCTATAAAAAATAATAAGAACATGCAAAACACACTAGAAAACTGCCAATTCCAAAGATTAATAGTCAAAAATGCTTTTAACACTTGCCAAATCACCTTACAAGAAAACAGCTGACGGACGGACGGAAGAATGGCTACTTTTCCGTAAAATTTAACGTATTCAATTCAACAAAACGAGACCGAGGGCCGAACGAGAATCCCCAAAGCGGACCTTTCCAAATCGATATGCACAATACTCTCTACCTGACTATATTTATTAATAGGTAAGTAGGTATTATACGGAAAGGTCATTATGGAGTGAATGGTCGAGGGAAAATGGATGCATTGTAAGACTCGGGGTGGCTAGTATTGGAAATTACTGTTTCTTATTCCCTTTTCGTTTTCGTGCGATGTTTTAGATTTTTAAAGTTTTTTTTTTCATTTTTATCTGAATATTTTAATTATTATAGATTTAAATTCGAATGTGAAGCTATTGATTTCGCTTTAATTTGCTTAATTTTAAGTTAACTCTCTCGTTTATTGAAAATACATTATACATTCTTACTTTGCTTAACAGTTGTACGCATTAGTCATTTTAATTTTGATTTTAGCTTTTTTGCTTCAATATCTACCAATATTTACAAGACGTTCTTATTAAACGTTATTATTATTATATTACATTTATTATATTTTACAAGGCGAAGAAATTTCTTCATCTTGTAAAATATGCAGTAATAAGCAGTTGAGTGATTTAAATTTTAGACATGTTTCTTATATTACAACAATTTAAACATTCTCTATTTAAATTATTGCTTGTCTATTTAAAATGCTATTTCATAATCAACGACTATATCAATAACGCTTCAAGTACCTGTTGTCACTTTAATAAGTAAATTAAAAAAAACCCACAAATTACACTGTACATTAACTACAACCAAACAACCAAAACTCAATATACACACAAACGACATCTATTAGCAATAAATACCATTTCACTCTACAACTGTCGTTCTTGAAGTTAAAATTATTTAAAAACGAGCCTCGAAGCCACCGACCGACCGAGCGGGCGTATGTACGAAATTAATAAAACTCTTGAAAAAACTCCCAGGGACGGAAATTTTCATCGCATTCACGCCAATACCAGGCGAAGACATCAGAATATGGCAAGAGATGACAACCAATTTAATTATAAATATAATAAAAAATATATATATCTCCACCGGCCCTTCGAATATTTTACAATGGCCTGCCGTTAAGCGATTTGCGACCCAACGCCTATAAAATACTGACTTCGTTCGAAGATACGAGCTGGTATATTGTAAATCCGGGTGTCACCATAAAGAGGGTTTTCCATACGTTTTTTTTTTTATTTAAAACCAAGTCCTTGAGGCTTCGATTACGTTATATCGGATAGGTTGATGTCAAATTTTGAACGTTTATTTGATGTTCGAATTGAATTTTAATAATAGGTATTTTGAAGTATTTGGAAATTTATCGAAATTTTATATATTATTTAAAAAAAACACGGCGTTAAGTGTCGCTTCTTGAATCGCTTCTTTAATCGGAAAGTGGGAAACGGAGTGTTTTAACAGTTTTCCTCTGCCAAAAAAATAAGTTTACAACTTCTTATTTTGAATAAAATCATTTCACTTCGACTTTTACTAAGTAGGAAAACCATAAAGATTATAGATTTTTTATATAATTCTGTAGTAATTCACATTTCTGCTTCTCTTACGCATTTCCTTTACAAAACCTATAATCTAACAAAGAAACACTCTGTTCTCCACGCCACGCCCAAACCATTTCCGAAACTCCACACCACATTTACCTAACCTGTTAAACCAAAAAACAAAAAAAAATTAAACTAATAACCTCAAACTCAATTAACTTCAAAACAATATAAACCAGCAACAATACATTACGGAGCCCAATACACAATATATAAATCAAAACGCAAACTAAGACTTCCACACCTAGGTCCATTCAGCACGGATAATGGCGGGCAGCTCAGATCTGAGCACCAATTAATTATATCATTGTACTGAATAATCCGACGGCCCTCGAGTTCTATTAACCGTCGGTCAGTTCCTTAGGTGTTTATTAAACACGCCTTACTTTGGGGTTAGATGGACAATAGTGGCACTGTTAATTGTCGACTGTGTGTTTCGGTTGTTTAGTTTAGTGTTTGTTGATATATTAGTTTATGTGTTTATTATTATTATTTACTATTATTTCATTTTAATATTTGTTGAGATACTTATAGATAGATACTTTATAGATTAAGGAGAGTCGATTTATAGTCAATTAAAAGTAGAGTAATTGATTTATATTTTATAGAGAAAAGAAGTTTTGAGAGAATAAAGGTAGCTTTTCTTTAAATTTCTTTCTTTCTGATACAATACTTTTTTTAAATTTTTCGCTTTGTGCTGCATCTTGCACATAGCAGGGAAGGTAGATGTAACCTAGGAACATAGAGTTAAGACGGAGTGTCTTTAAAACGTTTACGTTCCCATTAAAACATTTCCGTTCCCCACTTTCCACTGAACTCTAGGGGTATTGCGTGTTGAGTGGCACAACTTATTAAAATACTAAACAAAAAATCTCTTTATACAGGTATGGCTGGTGGCGGTATGACACAAGCTATGGGAGGTTACTACGGTGCGGCGTACGGGCCGCTCGGCGCTAGCATGGCTGCTGCAGCGGCCGCGGCGGCGCAACAGAACGCCATATCTGCAGCTTTGACACCTAACGCTCAGGTATTTTTGTGCTTTTAATATTGTTAGTAGTTTATTTAATATGTTCGAATTGAATTTTAATAATAGGAAAGTTCATTAAAAAATTATAGCAGCATCTAGATGTAAATCATAACATTTTAAATTAATTTCTGAAGAAAACTTATTTTCGCCTACGCATTTGTATTATAATGAAGAGAAAAAGTGAATGTAAAGAAAGATCATTTCTTTTTCCACTAATGGCGAGATCTATCTAAGAAAGCCAACCCCGTATTTGTCTAAAAAATAAGTTCTATTTTCAAACAGTAGAGCGTAGAAATGAAAATATAAAATATTAAATTGCCTTGAGTGGGAATCGAACTCACAACCTGTCTCGTTTACAGTTACAAACTTCTACCTCTGCACCATGACTGGTCTCTACAAACAGCCTTCTAAATAACTAACAAAAAAAACCCGAAAAACGTGTTAAAATACAAAAAAAAAAGATGATCAGCCACTTTAAAATTAAATTTATAGAGATTAATTTCATATTATTAAAGTAACAAATCTATCTCACACTCTAAAGGTGCCGAAGTGTTAAATGAAATTTCACCGTGTAATAAAACGCAGGAAATACTAATATCATCGTACTAATAACAGCGAGACTAATAGAGATGGATAGGTTTTTAAAACTTAATTAACTATAATACAGGTAGCAAATTTAAAATATCGGGAAAATAGTGTCTTAACATCTAGGTTTATTCTGCTTTAGCATATAACCATGCTGGAGTTTTGATACTACATTAGGATTAAAAATATGAAAGTTTCTGTTGATTTACGAAATATTATTTATATTTAGTAGTAGAGCAGTGTAGTAGGTATAGTGTCACAGAAGTGCCACCGAAAGTGGAGAAAGGAATGTCTTAACAATAAGTTCCCTGTGCCTTCTCTATCCCATATGTGGAATACAACGAAAGCTAAAAATATATTTATTTTTATTTACTACACTATATTTAATTTTAATTTAATTTATTTAAGCACTATATTTAAAACAAAAACTGTGAAAACAAAAACTACTACATTGAACAAAGTAAGACATAATTATGACGCACCAAAAAAAAGACCAAAACGCTACCATAACTTTCAATCTAAGCGCCGTTTGTATTAAAAAAAATAACCAACCGTGTAATAAGGTAGGAATGAGTTTACTCTTTACATTAGCGAAACGTGACGAACAAAAAAAATGGAATTCAATAATAGATACGACAAAATGTAACTAATTAAAGCACGATTATTAATTTTATTTCTACAATTCTTTTCAGCTTTTTCTATAGTTGGTAGCCACCAGGTACGGTAAGGTACCACGCCTTTTATTTTGTTCTTATTAAGTACTAGCTTTTTACCTGCCGCTTCGACTCTGTGGTCATATAAATTTACTAAGAGTGTGTGTGTACGATTGCAACTATGGTGGGTTACATTGACTCGATGTGACAAGTATCAAACTAACAAAAAAATTTAAATTCAGACCATTCGTTTCTGAGATTAAAGCATTGAGCCAAACAAATTCGAGACCTTTATAATTTTAATGTAGATTTTTATTATTGGGTATCGGGGGAGTCTTCATGTTTCTTACATGACCTTCCTCTACTATAATCGATAATGTGATACAGTATTTTCAAAGATCAAAATAATTTTCCATCTAAATGATTATAAAATAGAAAGCAGAGAGACAAATCTCTAATTAATAAATTTAAAAAAAACAGTATTTCAATATAAATAATAAACAAATTGCATAAAGGAACGCGTGGATTTGAATCGATTGAAGTTATCAAAAATGTGTAATAGCCTTAGGAAAATATTATAATGTAAAGCCTTTAAAAATCCTACTGTTATTTTTCACATGTCGTATCTTCTGTATTGAACGCAAATCCGTGTTGTCCATAAAAATAATTGCGACTTTAACGCTTAAATGAAAAGTAGCTTAGGTATGTTTTATTTAATTTGCTACGGATATTGAATTGTAAGCTTTACAGAAATGCTATTATTCTGATTATTTTGTATATTATGAGGCCGTCGCTGTTGTGGGTTCGATTCCCATTCGAGGGAGTGAATTATTTTCATGTCCTCACTCTGAATATAGTAATAGGTATATTTCACCACTTATAATAAATTATTTCCAACACAGCAGGTATATATCAAAACGTGTAATTTAATAAAGCTGTACTACCCCCATCTAAACCCTATAATTTAAAGCATCTTCACACCAAACACTATAATCCGCAAGGGTACCATCCCCCGCTAATTATTTTGTGACGATTCACCGCTCAACTGTAAACAATGGCTAAGGGTCGCTCCTCTAAGATTAGCAGCTGTTAGGGTGACCATATACATATGTGTATTGGAATAATTGTAGCATATTAAAACAGCTGCACCTTTTTTCCTACGTAGTAGAATAGACAGAGGGAACCTAGTGTTAAGATGTTCCGTTCCTCACTTTACGCCTAATTTTCGAAACATTTCGTGTTGAGTAGCGAAATTTACGCCAGTCAATACATAATGTCTCTAAAATCTTCTAACTAGGGCAAGAAATTAAAAATAAATATATACACTCCTCTGAATGGGGATCAAACCCATAACCATCGCTCGCAGTCTCATTATAAAATAACTTTTTTTTATAAATATTTATAAAAACTTAATATGTTTTACAAAATATTCCAAATGATTAATGAAAATTTGCTTCTGCTATTTAATTGCTATTAAATTAATATTTTAAAAATATTAAAAATTTATAATTTATACGTAAATATTAAAATGACATTTATAAATGTTAAATATTTATTATTCATGTTATTCGGATCGATTTTATTTGAAGCGATGACACTGTTACTTAATTACCTGTTACAGTGACTATGTTTTTTTTGTTCAAAAATAATATAGCAGTTTCACGCTTTTACCTGCATAGCAGTGAAGGTAAAGACAAAAATAGTGTTAAGACAGAGCCAGAGCGGAAACGAAATATAAATATAATTTAATTAGTAAATATATATTTTTAGCTTGTTTACCCTGCTATGTATAAAGATAATTTGGGAACCTAGTATCAATATGGTCTGTATACATTAAAACACTTCCGTTCTCATCTTTCCGCCGAATTCTCGAGGCAGAGTATGTTGAGTGGCGAAACTTAACGCAGCACTTTGCGTCGTTACCAAAACGAGCAGATGAAAATATTATATAATATTTCATTCCCCCGAGTGGGAATCGAACCCACAACCGTCGAGTTTACAGTCGCACATTCATACAATCGGCCTAATATAAGATTATCATAAATACAAATATTATTATATAAATTTATTTATTTTCTTGTCCAAGCTTGTCATAATATTGGCTTGATTCGAATAATCCGACAAATTGTTATTTTATTATGTAAATTACTTGTAAAGTATTATTTATCATTCATCACGCCACCTAAAAATAGATTTAGGTTGGATTTATTTATTATATAACTATTACATTTATTATATAAATGAAATGTTAATTTATATAATAAAAATTATACAATAATATTATTAATAATTTGAAAAAAAAATTAACTCGTTTTCTTATCTTACTGATAGTAAACTAAGAAACGAGTTTTACGGTATCCAGCACATAGCAGGAAATCTGATAGTAAGGCAGGTTGTCTCCTATTTTAATGCCGCGCTTTGTTTTGTTACCAAAACCAGTAAAATTGAAAAATAATTTATTTCCTCCAGTAGGAATAGAATTCGCAACCGACGTGCTTACAGTACTGCATTCAAATAAATATAATATATGCACTCAAATAAATATAATATAATTAAATGTTTAAAACTAAATCATAGTTATACTAACTAGTACATAACTTAAGGAAGTGATAGAGTTATTAATTTGCATATTTAACAACTGCTTACTTCACATGAGACTAGATATTTATTAAGATATTTTACTTGGAGTGGAGTAAGACATTTTTTTAGCGAAATAAGACATTTAAGATATTTTTTTAGAAAACGATACGTAGAAAACTGAAATTTAGTATGTAGGTTCCTTTACTAGCACTAGAAGATTATCCAAATTTCCTGTGGGAATAGTAAAGAACGGTATTCTTTTTGTCATCTATAAAAAAGAATATTGGCTCATACAAAAATAATATTTATATATAACTACTAAAACTGAAGAAAACTTAATATTAAAAAAAAAGGATCGAATTCAAAAATAACGGATTTAAAATAGTAGTTACTTACTTAAACATCAATAGTTTCCTTCATTGCTTCTAAATTTTCTATACTTTCAACTAATTAAAAAAATATTTTCTTCTTTTTAGTGTTAGTGTATAGTTTACAGTACTATATAATAAAATTAATAAGCATGCAGAGAAAAAAACACAACTTCCCGCACAAACGTCGATCATATAGAAAACAAAGACAATCTCTTTAAGAGACAGGTGAACTGAAGGCAAGATCACATAATACTTACAAGAGAAGTCATGTTATTCAGTGAACCCTATAAAAGCGTAATCTATTAAAACACTACCACCACTCGACACACAACTCGTCGTGCAATTATACTCCCCCAAGCCTACATCCTCGATCTTTCCCCTGATTATTTAATCTGTAGATGACATTGATGTGTTAAATATCTGTTTTGATATCTTAAGTTGGTATCTATAAGTAAAAAAAATGCGTCTCGGTTTTTGCTTTTCGCTTGTGCGGAAAGTGGGGAATGGATGTGTTTGATTGGGAGCGGTGTATCTTCACGCTGGGTTCCCAGGTTCCATTTGTCTGTCATATACTATGTGAGGGATTCAGCGAAAAGCTTAGGCAGAGAGTGTATTAGCATGCATTTTCCGCTTATTTTAAGTTGTTATTGATAGATTTTTACGTATAAGTTAGTCATACTTTTTGAACACCTATAAAGCAATATAATTTTCATACGTTTTTTAAAAATATTTTTCTACCTTTCATTGTGAGAATAACATTTTAAAGTTGTTAAAAATAGCCCAAAAATCAACCAAAACCTCCAGTTCAAAATTTACAAATCACTATCCAATTTACTTTAAAAAAAAAACAACTTAATTTCTCGCAATAATCGCAATTTCTTGCCAACTTACGCTACACGCCCTTCTATCAGCCATTGTCACTCGGTAATACATCGATATATCGATACCGTCCTTACCCTAGCCCTATCCATCAGGATTATTGTGCCACCTTAATAGACTCCCGGACGATAATGAAAACGCACTTTTTAGATTAACGCGTCGAATCGGACCCTAAAACCGGTAGAAAACAATATAATCAGCTACCATTCAACGCGATATCAACATGTGGACTATTTAGAGTGACGCAGACTTTCGGTTAAGACAAAATTTCAATTGTTAAATTGTGTGACAAAAAAAAATAAGAGACAATTTATTGGGGCTTTTTAGAAAATCGTTACAAAATAATGCTACATACACATCAATTTAAAAAATATATATATAGCGTTTCGTTTAGCCCTTAACGCAAAATCTGTAATATTACCGGATTGTAGCAGAGTGATAAATCACTAGCTATTCCCTATTCGTAATTGTTTTCGCTTCACGTTTCATCCAGAGGATAGATAGACGGAAACTAGTATCAAGACACTGCATTTTCCGTCCATTTATCATGACATTGCGTCTCGAGAGGAAACTCAGTGTCGCGCTTTGTATTGTCACCAGAAGCTACAATATGCATATATACCTAATTTATTCTGCACTATCAAACCTATAACAACTGTTATAGCATGTTGCAAGTTCTGCTACTGCTCCACGACGGTTTTTAACAAAAAAACAAAAAAAAACAAAATCTCTGCACCAATCAGTCTTGTCTCAAGTCTACATTACCCACAGCCGATATTAAAAACGGTGATTGAGCATTTTCGCGGGCAGGTATGGAAACGTTTTAACGAACCATTGTGATTTTCGTATTCGATTATCTTGATCGATGATTTATACTCTGTTTATTGGTCTTTCACGGTTAATGTGTGAATATTTTGTTTTGTCGGCGATTTTTTGTGATGACGCCTTAAATGTTCTGCGTTACGCTTTTACTTTGCCACAGAGTATGTTTTATTTTTCTCTCTCTCACATTGCAAGATATCTAGTGTTAAATACACTCCGCTCCCATTAAAAACCTTCTTTTCCATACTTTCTTCTGAATTTCCGAATGTCTAATGCCATCGTGGCGAAGTGAAACGTCAAGATGATTGTGGATTCGATTCCCTCTTAAGGCAATGATTATAATGGCAGATAAAGTAAATGTTATCGTGATTCTTATCATTCCAAAGTACCTAATAAGTATTTATGATCTAATTACGAATACACTTTACTGTTTTATTTAATTTGCAAATATTTACATATTATATAAGAGTGAATTTTAAAAAGTCCTTAACGAGACGTTAATATGATTAAATATTGATAAACCCTTTTATTGTAACTTTGAAAAGAAATTTAAGCATGCTTACGAAGCCAGTGTTTTTTAAAGTAAAGACAAAAATAAATGTTATATTCAGTAAACTGTACATATTGAAATTGTTCTTTTAAAACGGTTTCGAATCGAATCGTTATAATATGTTATTTTTTTCACTGTCGTCACTCTTACTAATTTACTAAAAGCTAAATATAAATATATTATATTATTAAGTATCAAAAACAATAATAATATTATTTTATAGTATTATTTTCTCAAAACCTATCTAAAACCAATAAATAAAAATATATATATATATATCCAACAAAATTGTTTTATTACACAATATATTATTTAAATAGATTTTACCACTTGTTACCAGCCGTAACTTAACGCATATAAGTCATGTAATAAAATAGCTTACAAGGGCCGACCGTAAAACGAAGTGTCCGACTAATCCTGATTTACCATCCGCATATATTATACGTTAACGCGATAGTCGATACACAGGTGTAGCTATAAGAGTTTTCATTTCATAAATATTGAATTATACATTGAATTCTAATAAAGATAAAAAGCATCTTTTTTCTTCTCAAGCTTCACGCTGCATTCCACAAATAGCACGCTGTATTCCATAGATAGGCAGAGAGGACATGGGAACCTAGTGATAAGACACTCCGTTCCCATTAAGACACTTCCCCAATTTCCGTGTAATTCAGGAGGTATGGCGTGCGTGTTGAATGGCGGAACTCAACTTCACGCAAGCAAATTGTTGTATAAATAATATTTTTTTAATTTCCCCGTTCTGGCAGACAAATCACAGCGTTGAGTATCGCCGTCTCTTCCACATAGCAATCCTTGCTATGCGGAAGAGATGGGAAAAGGCATAAAGCTGCTATTTTATTTAAAATATATGTAAATAACAAACAAACAAACATCATCGACACTATATAAGAATTAAATCAAATCTGCTTCACGCTGTATCCCGCACACAGCAGGGTAGGCAGAGGGAAC